>CAMOHE010055391.1:47566-81919 GCA_946598075.1 Artocarpus hirsutus
CATGGATAATCATCATAAACAAGAGAAAATCATAATAGAACACTTTTGAATGAATTAAAACAAGTTTTAAACAAGATTTTTACAAAAATCCAAAAATAGAGAAAATAGAGGAAAAATGAAAAATCTTGATTATAATCCGTTTTTGATTAAATGAAGTTTACATTCTAGCTAATCTAAGTCCATCTAACTTAGATTGAAGCTTTTCTAGGCTTAGAAACTCTAAAATTTCAAAATGCAAGAAAATCTTGAAAAATAGAAAAACTTTGAGTTTTAAAATCTAACCTCGAATCAAAGCTTGAAAACATTGTTTTTGTCGTTGAATCTTGTTCCCGAGCCTTCGATCTCCTAGCCCGAAACTTGAAAATGAAATTTGTTTCAAAATTTTTGAGAGATTGAGAGAGAGAGTGAGAGTGAACCGAGAGGAAGGGAAGAGAAGAGAGAGAGTGAACGTGAGAAAATGAAGAGAGAGAAAGAGAAAGTGAAATAAATAGGAGAAAAGAGAAGAAAGCAGTTGCATAAAACTGTGTGCAACCACACTCTGTTTTTAAATCAAATTGTTTCATTGAAAATTAAATTAACAATTAAAAACAATTTAGAACAATTAAAAATCATCAAAAAATAATTAACACAAGGTTTCCACAAAGTAATCAAATTAAGTTTAAAACACTTATCATGGCACACTAATTCACCATTTAACATTCTAATTACACTTAATTAACTTCGGGGTGTTACAGAAGAGAGAAGGGAGAGTGAGAGATTTTATAAAGAGAAATGGAAGGTTGTTTTAAAAAATACCACGTTCCGCACGTCGTTTTCCAAAGTGGGATGTATTGGTCATTTGGCAAATTGTTTTATTTTCAGCATTTAAAATAACAATTAAAAATAATTAAGAGTAATTAAAAATCATTAAAATAATAAAAAATATCATAAATTTAGAAATTTCATAAAATAATCAAATTAAGTTTAAAATATTCATTATGGCACACTAATTCACCATTTTACATTCTAACAATACTTAATAAATTTCAGGGCGTTACACCATAGCTTTGCCGAGCTTCTTGGCCGGCCACTTGAAGTAAGGCTCTTCGGCGATGGCACCAAGCTCACCTTTAACAAGTGGCATAAAAGGAAGAACCAGTTACTACTGCATGCGTTTTTTTTTTTTTTTTTTTTTTTTTTTTTGGTGCTAGAAAAAACACTTTCAGTGCTTGCATCATTTCCATGTTGGTTGAATACAAAAGGAAAGAAGAAAAAATGACCAAAAAAATATTGAACAAGCACACTCAACATAGGAGCTTGCTTGAGAAAATGAAAAGAAAATTCTGGGACCAAAGATAAAAAAAGGGTCACGTTGAAGGTAGCATGTGCAGGGCACACTTCATTAAGCAAGCAGCTATGTGTATAATAGCAAAGGAGAAAAGAGGAAACAAAGTAAAGCAAATGGCAGCAAAGAAAAGGCAATATAAGAAAACAAATATTGGTGAAAAGTACGGTAGTTCGAGACTTGGTATATAGAAACATTAAGCTTATTATTCTTACACAATTTTATAGGGATTTACCGTAGGTTATGAGAAAATATATATTTATATACTTTAAAAGCAGGATCTTCCATTAAATCATTAAATCCATATTATTTTATGCTAGTTATAGATATATATATATATATATATGTTATATTTTGATGTGATACGAAATAGATCATTGAAAGATCTAAAATTTTGAACAATCACGTAATAAACTCTTTTAAATTTCAAAAGTAATTAGTTGATAATTGAAAAACTAACTAACTTACTACTCATGTATTAATAGATCTAGTGTTAATAGCAGAAAATTTGGTAAATAACATTGTAACTCTATGACAAACTTTGCGCAATCCACCCCTTCAATCGGATGGTTTAAAATATCATTTTGATATCTTGAATTCATCTTTTATGACGTTAAATTTTCAACTTACCTCTTTATTAATAAATCTTAAATTATTTTGTGAAAACTATAAAAGAAAATAAATATAGATAATGTCAAAAAAATTAATAAATAAATATAGATAATGTCAAAAAAATTAATAAGTCCATATATATGCTTTAATTTGATGAGCACTGTTTAATATTTTGTTTTGATTTTCTATTATAGTTTTACAAAATTGATTTCAAATTCACATAAAAAATCATGAACTCAGAGCAGCAAAATGATGTTTTTAAAAGCTACATGATAATATTTTCATTTTTTTCCAAACAAGAGAGTATCAATGCAATATTTCTCTAAAACTACCAAAATGATAGTATCCTATGATTGGATCACTAAAACCGATCTGTTTGAGAGAGATATTGCAACATCGGCTTTGAATATTTCTAGACGATGTGCAATGTCGGCTTTGAATACGTCTTGCATATGTCATGCATATTGCATCATCAACAATGAAAAACTAATTAAGTTAATTTCATTACAAGTGTGTGCAAGAAATATATGCAACAGTACTCACATGAAACTAATTAATCTTGGCTATTCAAACTCGTACTCTTCTCTAAAAGAAGAAATCATATAGTATAGTTATGTTGGTTTCGGAAATCAAATTCAGTTAACAGGAATGGTAGAGATGTGTATGACAAAAAAAAAAAAAATTCAAAAGCTTTAGTCATACTCTATAGCTATATTAATTACAATTAATATATAAGATTTAAAAAAAGAATTTAACTGTTGTCCTATTAGATTGATAACTTTATCTCTTGAAATTAGTTCTTCTTCCTTGATTTCATAATTCTTTCACGCGTAGTCTTTGAGTTATATGAACAGACATGTGGGTGTTAAGTGATAGAGAAGGAATCCCATACTTGATTATTTAGGTACTTAGTCTTTTGCACTCAACACATGAAAAACAAAGGCGTGAAATTGAGAGCACTTCTTTCTAGGACTTTCTCTTTCTAAAACTGAGTAGAAGAGTAGGAATGAAAAATATGCTCTCCTTAGACACTCATTATCGATGCATAGAAGGTTTTCTTTCCGAATTTACATTAATTTGAAAATAATTACATAAAAAACTAAAAATTCCTCTTTCGTTGGACTGTTGTTGGCACCAACCATAGGGAGTCTTCCTATATGTATGGTGCCAATCTTGATATGGTGGGGAGAATGAATTTATTCGTTATCTAATATTGTTTTGTGTCGAAATTCAAATACCCAATTTGCAAAAATCATATTTTTCAAAAATAAAAATATTTGGCTTTTCAAAACAAGAAACTTAAAAAAACAAGTTAACACTATACAAGGACATCTTCCCTATACATGGCACATGCTATCTATAGCGGGTTTCACTATACTGTGTCATCCAATTTTAAATAATAAAATAATCACATTGTTTAATTTTAGAATGTATATTAATTAAAACAATAAGCAATAATTCATTACCTATTAATTAGTACAATACTATGGAGATCGAATTGTTAGATTAGGCATTCTAAGAATTAAATGATGTAATAGTTTTTTGAGACATTAAATCAATAAAGAGTATAACATTTTTTATATATAAAATATATCCTATTTATGTTTATTTATATTCAAATGTATAATAAGTAAACTAAGGTTTGTGACTGTTAATCTAAACCTTTAAGATTGTGTATATGATGGACAGATTATATAGATGACATGAATCTTAAAGTAATAGTTTAAATAAATAAGGTCTGCAATCGAAGAAATAAAGTTGAGCACTTTATTCATGCTAAAATTATTATGTTGTCTATCTCTCTAATAGAAAATAGCTTGTCTTGGTCATCAGAAAGACTTTGTGAGTAGAAACATTAGTACATCGTTATTGGTGATGATATATTGAATCAAGACTAAAGTCAAATTTATTTGATTAATAATTTTATTGGAGCCAATCAATTTACTTTAAACAATCATATATGTTACATTTCAATCTTGAAATGAATCAATGGGCTTATATTCTTGAATTGTGTCTTTTAATGTATCGAAAGTTGACAACCAAATTATGTGAAGGTACGTATATTGGTACGTTAGAGATATTACTCTTGAATGATGTACACTCGTTATTTATAGATATGAAATCTATAACTCTTTTGTAGAGTTAATGATATTCTCTTATAGGCATTATCTAGTAATTAAAAAACTAGAGTGCTCAATCATTTAGATGTATAGATGTAATCAAATGGTATGCTGTTTGTATAGATAGTATCTTTGTAATCAAACTATAGGAAAAAAATAAAAATTCTAAGTTAGTGGAAAGCAATGCCATTGTGAAGAAAATATATCATAAGTACAATTGCAAAGTTGTGAACTCATACACATTTACCTTTTCACTTGTAGAGATTATGCTTTTCAACTATATCCTTCATATATTGAATTACAAAGTAGCCACATTCTTTACTTGTGGGCTATCGTGAGGCCTATAAAAATTATAAGTACAATTGATACAACCTTATATATTTCTCAATTAACAATTTAGATAAGAAATTTATATGTACCTTCATAATCTCCTACACTATATTTTTCCTTAAACTTCTTTCACATTTGGCATTGAAAATTTTAGTCCACTATTAAGAAAAAGAACAAAAGAGAGTGCTTCAAATATTAATATTACTTGTGAAAACTATTTTTAGTCAACTATTAACATGCCATATCTTTTGCTTCAAATATTATACTCATCCATCCTAATGACAAAAGAGCTTGAACTTGAAAAGCCGCCACCACCATAGGCCTTCATGTGTAAAAATGCATTAAATGAGCTGTTCAACGCATTCTAAAATTGCACAGAAGAAGAGAACGTATAGGCATAGCTGCCTGGGTGTGCATACTTTTGCAACTTCAGAGGTATCTGTGCTAATATTAGTAGTCCTCAAGCACGTTTTAAGATTATCCGTTGCATGAAAATAACAGCTCCTATAGGCTTGACATTATTTGGGGCATGGGAACCACTCTTAAAATTTTTATAGAAAAAAGTTTTAAGTGCCAAAGGCCTCATCATGATAAAGCCAAAGCAAAAGGTCTACATGAGGCCAGTGATAGCACTTTTTACGCTAAGTTGCTTGCCAATTTCATCAACTAAATCAAAATGCTCATCTGCTCTCACTCCCTATATTGATTTAAAACTGAACAAATAAATAAATCTTATCATCAGCTATTTGACATTTCAAAAGAAACTTTTAAACTAATTGACAGAAGTGAAGAACTATGGAGTTGTAGCAATTTGACACATAGTTTAATGGATGAAATTTTTTAAATGCCAGTCAGAAAATAGTGCATACAAAAAAGAATGAAAAAGGGAAGTTCACAACATGAAAGAAACAAGATATTGAATTTTTTTTTATTTCCGCTTGTCAAGTGATAAGAGTTCCAATGTAGTAATCAATTACCAGACACTCCCCATAAAATCCTCTGTTCAGCCTAACTTTGAAAAATTTACCCAGCAATTTCTTCGTAGTTTTTTCACGACCAGAAATAAAAGAATTTCCCTTAGTGATTAAGTCAACAGCACTAATCTCCAATAACTGCAATAAGATTAACAGAACTCAGCAAAAGAGAAGGCAGCACTAAACACAGGCTATAAAGATGAATTGATGCTAATTTAAGGGGAATGGTGTGCAATTTGAATCTTCAGATATTAAAATTTCTACAAAAAAGTATCTTTCAATATAAAATCTAAAACAATAATCCTAGTTGCATCACTTTCGAACATGGTTTGTGATACAGCAGTACATAATAAGACCAAAGATCCAGTACTCACTCTCTTCAACCTACCACCTTATCCTTTTTATCAATAAAAGTGGACAAAGATCAAGTACTCAGGTGACTGAAGTGCTAGTGCTCAAGACAGAAACAAACAAATAGAAACAGCATGGCATTGTTATGAAACAAAAAAGGTTAATGACTACCCAATTACTCTGAAAATCTTAAGAATTTACTCAAGATTAAGATCAAATTTTATGCCACTGAACCTGTTCATACATGTACAGATTGGTTAAGCAATTTTGCTTCAAGCGCCATTCAGCAAGTCCAGTCATAAATGCCCCAATGTCTGGCAAGCTCCGTCGCCATAAATCTACATCTTCAATGTACTTAAGAAGCAGTTCCACACAATCTCGGTCCTTTGGCTCTAATAGACTTGAAACCATGTCCTAAATTCGAAACGATAAAGAAGAGAAAAAATGATAGAAAAAATTCCATCTTTATCATTGAGCTAAAACACACACTTATAGTAGTGAAACTAAACCAAAACTACAAAACGAAAAACTCGCTCCTATTTCCACTTACATCGGAACATTTTGTCTCCACAATTTTAGCATAGAAGTATTCGTACACAGTGATAAAGCTACTCTTCTCAACATTCACATGAAAAGTAAGGTTTCCACCACAATCTTCCACCAAAGGTAAATTCGGAAGCACCGATTTTCGATGATCAAACCCGATCACTCTAATTCAACCATAATTTACAAAAGATTAAAACATTTCTGCAATCTCAAACCACCAGAAAATTCACAAAAACAAGAATTTCAGGTTGAACAATAAGAAACCAAAGAAATGTGAAGTCAACTAAGCTCACTTGCATGAAGCTCGCCACGAGAAGTCCTCTGTAAATCCCTTCGAGCCAAGGAAGTCGAGAAGATAAAGTTTCTCAAGACCTTCAGCGCACAAATCCTTAACCCTGAAGCAACTTGTTTGGATCCTGAGAAAATGGAGAGGAAAAGATAAAGGACTTCAAAGAGTGGACAGAAGAGAAAGGGAGAATTAGGCAAGGGAGGTTGAGGCGAGAGTGCTAGTGGTGAGCAAAGAGACCCGAGAAAGCTCCAGAAAAGGAAGGGTAATTGCAGAGAGCAAAAGAGGGGACTTTGTCTTGAGAAAGGTAATCGTTACCAACAACGATAGTGTAACGTGATGGGGATGACGGTCACCGGTAGAGTGGAGGATGGTCAACGATAGAGGGAGCGATGACCGCGTGCAAAGGGAGAGGAACATTTGAGAAGGACAAAGCGATGGAGAGGGAACGAGAGACTGGTTTGAGGAGGACGCCTTTTATTTTTTATTTTGGATTTTTAACACTTTTAGATGGTACATTTTTTTATTGTTTTTAACCGTTGTTTGCAGTCATGGCTAGTTAAATATGGCTTTTTAGACTACATTTCATTTGACAATTGTAGTCTGAGTATTGCTAGCTTCTTGGGAGTCGGGCCTCAATCGTAGTCTAACAATTAACACAACAGTTTCTATTAAAATTAGAGTCTATTTTTGTCAACTAAATGTAGTCTATCCCTATTTTTGTTGTAGTGCGTGCTCCTTTTCCAACAGGAATGGGGAACTACGGACATAATTTCAAAGTCCAAAGAAATAGATAATTAATTAAAAACTTAGTTGCTTTATCAATTTTATTAATTACAAAATTATTCCATTTAGAATTTGAAATTGCACTCTTTAAAAATATAAATATAATTCATTCAAATAATTGAATTGTCCATTGATGTAATCATTATAATTTATAAATTAATTTTAAATAAATAGTTCATAATTAGAGTTAGGTACAAATTTTTGTTAATCTCTCTAATTACGTGTTTCTCCTTAAGTGCCATTGATTTTTTTATAAGCAATAAATTTATGAACTTATCATAAATTGAGCGGCTTTATTGTTCAAGCCCTAGACAAACATTTAAGAAAACTATTTACTTACTTCATAATGAAGGAATGGATTTCATTTTATGTATCAACATTCCCAACTATTTAATTTATTATTTTTTTCAAAATACAAGGAAGATGAATTTATCAGAAAAGAATCTTTACCAAATAAATCAATAATATAATTCTATAAATAAGGGTCCATCAATAACTTAGAATTAATATTGTTTTATAAATGACAATGAACTGTATTTGTAATAATTAGTTAAAGATCCAAACTTTAATTTTTTATTATGAACATAATTTAGATTATTATCCTTAAATATTATTCTCACTTATATAAGACTTATCTATAATATTTAAGATCGCATAAATAATCAAAGAATTTTTGTAATATTTATAAAGCCTTAAAATAGCATGCATGCAAATATATAAGAAATAAGTAATCCATTTATTAAATATCAAAATTGTAATTACATTGTATGCCTATGGGCATTAATCCCAACAAATTATGGTGTGTTTATGGAGCGGACGCAATTCAAAGTGGCAAGACTCGGAGTGCATACAACTTAGAGTGAAGAATCAGAATCACGATAAGTTGTTTACTTAGTAAAGCAATTCGTAATTAGAGTAACTTTTAATCTCATTCATGTGATTACTTGAAATAGAATTGGAATGAACTGTGTGAAATTACTTATATAACCTTTTAGTAAATGTTGTACTTTCAATTTAAAAAGAAATTGTTCCCTTATTATACTAATGTTAGTTATTATCAAAATAATTATGCAATTAACATAAGAAAACATTTATATAAGTTTTGTAATTATATAAAAAATGAAACAAAATTGTCAAATTTTGAATTAATTAATTTAAAAAGTAAAAATAAAGTGTCATGATTAAATTCGTATTATCAATTTATAGAATATATAAAATAAAATAGTTATTGTATTATTGTAGTTTTTCCCCTTGTAGGAGGTGGATGGAGGACTATGTTATAGCAATTCTACTTTACCCACTTAGTAAATATCAAACTACATACTTATATTTCTTAAAGAAAATGTTGTTAGATATTATGATAGTAGAAAACATTTTACCATACATACACACACACACACACACAACTATCGCCTAAATGCAATTGCCTAATACTTGTTTATTTAATTTTGTTTTTTTTTAAAATCCACTTGTTAAAATTTTTCCTTTATGAATTATTTATAAATCAAATTTTTTTTTGTGTCATTCATTAAGTTAGAACCTGGTAGGTTTCAGCTTTGGATCCTATCAGGTTACGTTTTGGGACCCCTCGTCGGCGATCGGAGTAATATACCACATAAGGGAGTGAGAAAGGAGTGTAATTTAAACATAAGGGAGTGAGAAAGGAGTGTAATTTGAACTTATAATAAATCATCTTTTTTAATTAAAGAAGAAATGATAACTTGGATTTTTAATAAATTATCTTCTTCTTTTTTTTAATAAAGTGACAATTTTAAAAAGAGTCTTTTAAGAAAGCAATCCTAAAAATGTGCCCTTAAAGGGGTATTCTTGTAATTTGCCTAAAAAGAGAAAGGGCCAATTTGGGCCCATTAGCTCGCCAGGTCCTATGTGGGACGATCGACCCGTGCGCCGAAGAGAACCTTGGCCTAACCTAGATTGAATCTTTATGCAGGCTGCGCCTACCACCGGGCTAAAAAAGCAGGCCACTAGCAGGGCCGTTTGACTGGCCCGTTTTGACAGAGGCAGTAAACATACCATATTTTGGACGCTAGTTTTGTTTAATGAAGTGGGACATATTCTAACCAAGAAATTAGTCAAAGTAACATCTCACTTACACATACACGCATAATACGTACTTGTACACACACACATAGATGCACACTGGAGCTTTTTTATTATCTAAATATGGAATAATTTGGTACTCCGCACCTCATTTCTCCTCGATCTATAACAGCTTGGCTAGAGTATAACAGCCACGATTCTATCATATTTACTCCTCACAAACTTACGAATGAAGCTCTCTCAAACACGAGGCTTCTACCAGTGCCTACGCCACCATCCAGCGCCGCCACCCTCTGCCCATTTTCAAACACATTACCAAGAGATCCACAAGCAAACCTACAAGTAGGACAGAGTTCAGTTGGACACCACTCTGTGCTATAACAACTACGGCAGTCTTGTTCCTTCCTAATGTAAAAATAGTTGGCGTAGATACCAGCTAGATCGTCTCCGGTTGCGATCAAACTCCTTCCAGTCACCAGCTCGGTGTCTCCAACCAACAACGCTGTCGACTGAGCGCAGATCGTGCCGGCAGAGAACTTCACAATGAAGTTCTTGAACTCCCTCACCACGTTGTCTCCCTTGTCAAAAGGCGCAAAGGTCACAGGGATCCCATCCGCTGAAACATTTCGTTGCCCGACGTAGAATGGGCACGGGCGTGAGCGGTTTCGAGAGACCAATGTGAAAGGACCGCCGGCCTCGGTTATGGCGGGCCTTATGTAATACTCTACGCCGTACCGTAGAGGATCTCCAGAGTGTCGAGGACAGGGGAATTCTGGGCCGTGGCTGCAATGACCATGGAAAGCCATGTAAAGCTTATTAGGATTCGGTTAAAGTACTCCATGTTCATGGGCTTCATATTTTTTCAGCGTAGTGTTTACTATTGATTTCTATGGTTTGGTTCTCAATTATCATGCTTAACATCATATTGATTTATGTGTATGGTGCATGGGATAGGAATAAGTCCTGTTGTGGTTGTTGGAATAAAATACGAAATGCAGCGGAAAAAACGGATCATTGATAAACAAAAATTTTCTGAAAACTTTGTTAATCGAGAATAACTATAAAATCTTAATTAATAATAGAAAGCTTTATGAATTTTACTAACATTTTGAAGACTATTACGGTATTCTAGCTTTTCTCTTTGATACCACGATCTTCCAATCTAGACCTCCATACTAGTAGAAAGACGAGTAGACGTCAAACTACAAGAATGAATTTTCCTTACATTTTTCTGAATCTGCTATGTATTCAACTATGAAATAACAAACTTTCTTCTTTTTTTTTTCAGAAAAGAACTCTCAGTTTTTCTCTCTGTGAAAGTTACGTGAAAAAGAGTGATATCTTAAGATAATTGTTATCTCTCTTTTTTATATCTGAGCAGTTAGTTATTTTTTTAATTAAATTCAAATTTGAAATAACCACCATATCATATATATGGGGAAGGAATATACTCTAGGGTATGTTTGGTTCGGGTATTGTTTGAACTCAATAGACTTAAATTTAAATTCAAGTATCAAGAATCCTTCAGATACATATTTGTTTTCCCCCAAAATCTGAATCATTTGAGTATTAAAAATCTAAGATTTAAGAATTCTCATCCCCCTTAAACTTTTGATACTCAGATATCTTTGCTACAGTAAAAACTAAAACTCTCTCTCCTATATTTAAGGTAAAAAAAACATAAATTCTTCATTTGATATCCAATTGAGATAATTCTTTTTTCACTGTGTTCCTAATGAAGAGAGGAATAAATCAAGATCTATATTGCATATTTTTTAAGATCATTATCATTAATATTTTATTAGATTTATTAATAAATCAAAAACTATTTTCACTACCTTTTCAAACACAAATTTCAAATTTATTCCATACTTAGATTAAAACTTAAATGCACATCCAAATGTTAACTCGAATAACAATTTAAATCATTAACTCAAATCCTAATTCAAATCACACAAGCTCAAATCAAATCACTAATTCGAATCCATTTACCAAACGGACCCTATACATTCCTTATCCTTTTGTTATTCCAAAACCGAACATCTAAAAAGATTCTTTAAACTTATATATATATATATATATATATATATATATATATAATTGTTTATGTAAACGTAAACGTTTACATTTACCTTTACTTCTTCTTCTTCTTTTTTTAATAATATATATATATATAATAATTCAATTGTTGAAACGAAAAATGTAAATCACAAGCGAACTCGTTACGAATTCGCTAATATATATATATTAATAAATAATAAAATCTTATATATATATATTATAATTCAAAAATAATTCACATTTATTTAAGAATAGATTTTAAAATTATATTTAAATAATCATATTATTCAAATATCATTAATTAATTTATTAACTAACGCTCAGTTAAATGTGACAACATTTATCACATTATATTATGTGTCATAGAGAACATTTTTCTGTATCAGATTTATAATTCAAGTATGAAATAATTAATTCAGAATCCAATAATTTCAAACTAAATATATATAATTCATTCTATACATTAAATCCAATATAGTGTCACAAAAGTGGCATTGGAGACCTATGGACCTATAACCTAAGCTCCAATAAATTTGACAATTAATTAAAGTCTTTAATTAATGTGTCAAATTTATTAGTTTCAGTGTTACTCCACTAAAAACCTGAAACTAAACCCTTGAGATTATAGTAAAATTACTCAAAGAAAGTTAGCAAGTAGTGCATTGATATAATCATTACATATAAGTCAGTCCTCCATAAATAGTTCATTATAAGAGCAAGGTTCAATTTCTGTTTACCTCTTTTATTATATCTTTATCCTTAAGTTTCAATAATTCTCTAATGAACAGTTAATTCATAATCTTATTATAAACGAGCGCTCTACCATTCAAACCTCGAATTATTACTCAAGAGAACTATTTTTCTAACTTCTATAAAAAAGAAATGGATTCCATATCTGTATAATATTATTCCCAGCTGTTTACATTATGTTTCTAAGATATGAAGTTATGATCTGTGTTTAGACAAATCTTACCATACAAGTCAAAATACATAATGTCATAAATAGAAGTCTAATAAATACTCATGATTAAGACTGTCAAATATATGATCATCAGAGTGATAAATTTGAATACTTTATTTATGACGAATGATTATTAGAGATTCATAATTTATCTGATCTAGTTTTATATAATCTTATTATATAAAGTATCTTCAATATAATGTCTCAACATTAATAGCCTAGATAATGACTATTTCATTCTAAATGAGATTGGACCGTACTTATAATATTTAATTAAAGATCCTAAACTTTAATTAATTATTACAGACTATTTAGATTATTATATATAAATTTTATCCCTAAGCATATAACACTTATATGCTAAATTTATAGTCACATAAATAATCATGAAATTTTCTTGATATTTATAAAAGTATACATAATACATACAAGAAACCAAAATAATTATAAATGTTACTTTATTTATTTATTATCAATATGTATAATGTCACAGCTTTTAGAGCATCAAACCCAACAATCTCTCACTTGCTCTAAAGCAGGTGAGACATGTCTCTAAGACCTAAGCCTTCCAAGTGTCCCTCGAAGCTCTTTGCTGGCAACGTCTTGGTGAAAGGATCAGCATGATTGTTTTTCGACACTATCTTCACAACTTCCACATCACCTCGATGCACTATTTCTCTGATCAAATGATACTTTTGCTCTATATGCTTTCCTCTTTTATGGCTTTTGGGTTCTTTGGAATTTGCCATTGCACCACTATTATCACAATATAGTGTGAGTGGTTTATCCATGTCTGGAACAACTTCTAGATCATTTAAGAATTTACAAAGCCAAACAGCTTCTTTAGCTGCTTCACAAGCAGCCACATATTCAACTTACATAGTTGAATCAACAATACATGATTGTTTAGTGCTTCTCCAAACTATGGCTCCACCACTAAAAGTAAACACTGATCCAGATGTAAAACTACGTGTGTCTTTGTCAAATTGAAAATTAGAATAAGTGTATCCAATGGAAATCAAATTCCCACCGAAATATACTAGCATATAGTTTCTCGTTCTCCTGAGATACTTGAGAATATGTTTAATCGCTACCCAATGATCTAATCCTGGGTTGGATTGATACCGACTGACTATGCCCATTGCATAGCAAATGTCAGGTCTTATACACAACATGGCATATATTAGACTTCCCACTGCAGATGCATAGGGTACCCGTCTCATGTATTCTTCCTCTTGAGGTGTCTTAGGATACTGCTCTTTTGAAAGATAAACTCCATGACATGTAGATAAATTACCTTTCTTGGAGTTTTGCATTGAAAATCTAATAAGCACCTTATCAATATACAATGCCTGAGACAGCGTCAATAGCTTGTTTTTGCGATCTCTTAAGAGTTGGATTCCAAGAACATAACTTGCCTCTCCTAAATCTTTCATTTGGAATTGGTTGGTGAGCCATTTCTTTACATTAGATAATGTGCCTACATTATTCCTAATGAGTAGGATATCATCTACATAAAGAACTAAGAATACCACTTTCTTATCTTTAATGTACTTTTATACACAAGGTTCATCAATATTTTGATCAAAACCATAAGATTTGATCACCTCATCAAATCTCAAGTTCCAAGATCTTGAAGCTTGCTTGAGTCCATAGATGGACCTCTACAACTTGCAAACTTTTTACTCTTGACCTTTGACTACAAACCCTTCTGGTTGCATCATAGATGCTTTCCTTAAGATAGCCATTCAAAAAGGCAGTCTTGACATCTATTTGCCATATCTCATAATCAAGAGAAGCAACAATGGATAAAAGAATCCGAATAAATTTAAGCATAGCTATAGGCGAGAAAGTTTCTTTATAGTCAGCTCCATCCTTTTGGGTTGCCACAAGCCTAGATTTGAAAGTCTCAACTTTTCCATCCACTCTTCTTTTCTTCTTGTAAATCCATTTGCACCCTATGGGTTTTATCCCTTCAAGTAGGTCTATAAGTTCCTAGACTGAATTGGAGTACATGGACTCCATTTCAAGGTTCATAACCTCTAGCCATTTCTCATTCTCAAAATCTTCCATTGCATCATGATATGTCAATGGATCATCCTCACCATTATCAGAGATAGCAATATATGCTTCTCCAATTTCCTTGTAGCGAGTTGGTGGTCTCACAACCCTCCCACTACATCGAGGTGGTATGACATTCTAATCTAGAGATATGGTCTCCTTATTTTGTCCTTTGACAATGGTTGACAGTTGCGGTCTAATCTGATCAGAAAGTAACTCTTCAAGTACAACTTTACTACGAAGTTTGTAGTTTGTTATATAATCATTCTCGAGAAAAGTGGCATTTGTCGATACAAATACCTTCTTTTCTTGTGGACTATAAAACAAACCTTCCCTGGTTCGCTTTGGGTATCTCACAAACAAGCATACTTCAGAATGTGGTTCTAGCTTCCTGGTCTTTCCTTTCAGCACATGCGCTAGACACCCCCATATACGGATATGTCGCATACTAGGTTTGCGACCATTCCATAACTCTAAAGGCATTTTTGGAATAGACTTAGATGCAACTATGTTTAGAAGATATACTGCAATGTGTAGTGCATATCCCCAAAATGAAGTGGGTAATGATGAATAGCTAAGCATGGATCTCACCATATCAAGCAATGTCTGATTTCTTCTCGCTGCAATACCATTTTGTTGTGGTGTTCCTAGTACGGTGAGTTGTGATAGAATACCATATTCTATCATATAGTCCTTGAATTCAGTATCAAGGTGTTCTCCTCCTCGATCAGATCGAAGAGTCTTCACCGTCATTCCTAATTGCTTTTCAGCTTCTGCTTGGAATTCTTTGAACTTTTCAAAAGTTTTAGATTTCCTTTGCATTAAGTACATGTATCCATACCTCAAATACTCATCAATAAATGTGACAAAATATTTGTAACCACCACGTGTTTGTACATTCAATGTACCATAGACATCCGAATGTATTAGCTCAAATGGTTCCTTGGCCCTTTCACCTTTTGCAGAGAAAGGCCTTTTATTCATTTTACCTTCAAGACAAGATTCATAAACTGGTAGAGAACTAACTTTTAGTTCTCTTAAAGCACCATCCATTACTAGTCTGTTAATTTTGTCACGGTTAACATGATCTAATCTAAGGTGCCATAGGTATGTTTCATTATCAAAAGAAACCTTTTGCTTTTAGGGTTTTGGTTGTTCAACTTTGAATGTTTCAGTATTGACAGTGATTTTTTGTTGGGCCTCAAGGTGTAAAGCCCATATTCTAGATGCACAGAACAAATATCCAAACCATTTCTAGAAATATTAACATTATTATTATTAAAAGAAACATTAAACATTTGTTCAAACAACCTGGAAATAGAAATTAAATTTCTATGAAAACTAGGAATGTAAAAAACATTGTCCAAAACTTATTTCTAAAATAAAGTTTAACGACTCCCACTGCTCTTGTCAAAACAACCTCTCCCGTTCCAACTCTCATCGTTTGTTCTCTATTCACAAGCTTCCTTGAAAAACTAAGCATCTGTAAAGAAGAGCAAACATGGTTAGTTACCCCTGAATCAATTATCAAAGGTGAAGTATCATCTTCAACTAAATAAGCTTCTAAAACGAGTTCTTCTTATCTTTGAGCTCCTGAAGATACTTCTTACAGTTTCTCTTCCAATGCCTAAGTATGCCGCAATGGAAACATTTTCCTTTTGGGCTTCTTTTCCTTTGAGCTCTTGTTGTTGCTTTTATTCTTCTTAGGTTGCCTTCCATTCTTAGACTTACCACTTCCTTCAGTTCCTTTTCTTATTCTTTCGAGCAGAAGAGGAGGGTTGTGCTTCTGCAACATTTGCCTCAGCTTCTTTAGTCTTTTCTTTCAAAATAGACTCAAAGGTTTGTAGCTCATTAAGCAACTCAGTCATATTATATTTCATCTTGTTCATGAAATAGCTGCTTTTGAACTGAAGGAATGCAGGGGAGAAGGTTTCCAAATTCATCACCACCTACGTGGCTTCATCTATTACCTCCCCGTTCACCTCAACCTCATGGAGATAGTTAACCATGTTGAGAACATGTTCTCTTAACGACTTCATGGCATGCCTTTACAGAAGGTTTGCCAAACATGTCTTGTAGAGACTATATTATCTTATAAGCGTTTTCTATACTTTCGTGCTTCATCCTAAGCATGTCAGACATGCCAGCCAAAAGGAAGCAGTGGGCCTTGTTGTTTGCCTCGATCCAATGATCATATGCTTCTCGTACATTACGAGGAGCATTGGCTGTAGGCAATGGAGGAAGTTTCTCCGTCAAGACAAACTTATAATTTTCACAAATTAGCATAATGTTCATGTTACTCATCCATTTGACAAAATTATCTTCGGTTAATTTTTCATTTAAAAGAATAACGATTATTGGATTAGACATTATTGCTGTCATAAATAAATAAAATGACATAAATTAAATGGTTGCATAAAGATCATAAATATATGTTTTCGAATAGTAAATATGATACATGATGCATATGGAAAAACACACCAAAAAAAATATTTTACTAATTCCACGATTATTAAATTTTAATAAATAAAGTAAACTGTAGCGTAGGTCAAATTATTTATGAATTGAATTGAGACATTCTCAATTAATAAATATATTCAAAATATCTCATATTTTCAATACTTATTAATAACCGTTTACTTTGGTCAAGATATAATTAACAATTTAATTATATCTTTATGAGTTTAACCTACTATTTTAGATTTTAACAACTTAACTTGAAATTGTCGCCGTAGAGTAAGTCAATTTTGAAATACATTGTAAAATCCTATCTCTTAGAAGCCAACATTGTTATTGATTTAAATGGATACCCTTCATAGGGAGGATGAAATCAAAGCGTCGTGAGACGCCACCTAAATCTCACGGTATTATGCTAATAGTAGAGATTGTATGTTATATTGCCATATTACCTTCTCCCACTCTTTATTTTAAAAGATGTGTTTTATCTTATAAAACATCATATGTTTCATAACTCTAGTAAATAAAAACAATTTTTAATTACAAGGTTATATTATGTGTTAATAGAATCCCATTCTACTTGCACTTAAATAAATTACCAAATTTTCTAAAAATCTAAATTTATTATGAATTATCTAAGTTACTCAATATTAAACAATTTAAAATTAGATAATTTAGAATTAATATGAATTTTACTAAGTCTTAACTATTAAAACTAAATTCACATTATTCAGTTGATTAATAATTAAGATTCTATAAAACCAACCCAATTAATTTAATCGCATTAAATTAATTCTAACACATATTAAATCATTTTATAAAGCACTTTACACACAATGAAATAACATGCAAGTATATGCATGTCATGTTACAATAACTGTAAGTGGGCACTTTCCTAGATGGCATGTTATAATGCATGAACATGTTATCACAATCATCACATGAAAATAAAGCATGAAGATAAACAATAGATTTTTGACTGGGTCTTTTTGGATAATTAAAATTACAACCCATAAAAAAATAAGAAATTTACAGGGGTCTTCTTGTAATCATACATATATCCCTGGTCCAATTTTGTAGGCTTCATCTGGCGGTTTACTTGGCGAAAAACTGCTAGGTTACCTTTAAAAAAAAAAAATTGTGGTTTCCACTTTAAATTTGATAGGCCTATGATCATAACTGGGCTAGTAGTCTAGTGGGTCAGCGAAGGTAAGCCAATGTACTTCTTCTTCTTCATCTATTTTTTTTTATTATTCTTGTGCAGCTTCCTTGAGCGCTCTCATAGCTGTCTTTATGAAATAGGTCCCTTTTTTTTTATTTTAAGTTGCACAGAAATCGCATGTGTATAGCTCATAAAAGTAGGTCATATCTTTTTCTTTTTTTCTTTTTTGCTTATGGCACGTGGGCCTTCAGGTTGCACAATAGTGTGATAAATGCATTCCACAGATTGCATTAATTACAAAGTTCAACTTTTGAACCTTTTTTTTTTTTACCTTGCTGGTAAGTGCTTCTCATGCACACTAATGAGTAAACGTGAAGGAACTAGGAAAGAGGAAAGAGTGGGAGAAAAAAAAATAATGATGATAAATTACAAGCAGCCTATGCCCTTTTATGGACTTACACAAATTTGATCTAATCAAATAGAAAATAAAATTATTAATCTAAAAGGACTATATAATTAACGACCAAAAATCCATTTATAAATAACCATTCATCAAATGAATAAAAATTGCAAAGATGTAAAGTGCCCATAAACATACATCAAACACAAGATATTATCAAAATAAAATCATATTAATTAAAATTATCTATGCTATAAACCACTATGATGCCATTTGTTGGAATAAAATACAAAACGCAGAAGAAGGAATAGATCGTTGACAAATTAACAAAAAATTTCTACAAACTTTGTTCATCGAGAATAGCTATAAAATTTTAATTAATAATAGAAAGTTTTAGGAATTTTACTAACCTTTTGAAGACTATCAGGGTATCCTAGCTTTCCTCTTTGACACCATAATCTTCCAATCTAAGCCTCCACACTAGTGAAAAGACGAGTGGACGTCAAATTGTAAGAATGAATTTTCCTCACACTTTTCTGAATCTGCTATGTACTCAACACATGAGATAATAGACTTCTTTTTTTTTTTTTAGAGAAGAACTCATAGCTCTATGAAAGTTACATAAAAAAGAGTGATCTCTTAAGATAACTGTTATCTCTCCTTTTTATATCTGAGTAGTTAGTTATTTTTTTAATTGATTTCAAATTTAAAATAACCATCATATCAGATATATGGGGAAGAGATGTACTCTACATTCCGTATCCTTTTGTTATTCTAAAACTGAACATCTAAAAAGATTCTTTAAACTTATATATATATATAGATATATATATAATTGTTTACGTAAACGTAAACGTTTACATTTACCTTTTCTTCTTCTTCTTCTTTTTTATAATATATATATACATAATAATTCAATTGTTGAAATGAAAAACGTAAATCACAAGCGAACTCATTACAAATTAGCTGATATATATTTTAATAAATAATAAAATCTTATATATATATATATTATAATTCAAAAATAAATCACATTTATTTAAGAATAGATTTTAAAATTATATTTAAATAATCATATTATTCAAATATCATCAATTAATTTATTAACTAATGCTCAGTTAAATGTGACAATATTTATCACATTATATTATGTGTTCTAGAGAACATTTTTCTATATCACATATAATTCATATGTGAAATAATTAATTTAGAATCCAATAACTCCAAACTAAATATGTATAATTCATTCTATGCATTAAATCCAATATAGTGTCATAGAGATGGCATTAGGGACTTATGGACCTATAACCCAAGCTCTAATAAATTTAAAAATTAATTAAACTCTTTAATTAATGTGCCAAATTTATTAGTTTCAGTGTTACTCCACTAAAAACCTAAAACTGAACTTTTGAGATTATAGTAAAATTACTCAAAGAAAATTAGCGAGTAGTCCATTGATATAATCATTACATATAAGTCAATCCTCTATAAATAATTCATAATAAGAGCTAGGTTCAATTTTCGTTTACGTCTCTTATTATATCTTATGCTTGAGTTCCAATAATTCTCTAATGAATGGTTAATTCATAATCTTATTATGAATGAGCACTTTACTATTCAAACCTCGAATTATCATTCACAAGAACTATTTTTTTTAACTTCCATAGGGAAAAAATGGATTCCATGTCAGTATAATATTATTCCCAGCCATTTATTACATTATGTTTCTAAGATGTGAAGTTATGATCTGTGTTTAGACAAATTTTACCATGTAAGTTAAAAAACATAATGTCATAAATAGGAGTCTAATAAATACTTAGGATTAAGACTGTCAAATATATGATCATCATAGTGATAAATTTGAATACTCTATTTATAACGGATGATTATTAAAGATTCATAATTTATCTGGTCCAGTCCTATATAATCTCATTATATGAAGTACTTCTAATCTAATGTCTCTACATTAATAGCCCGGATAATGACTATTTCATTCTAAATGAGATTGGACCATATTTGTAATATTGAATTAAAGATCCTAAATTTTAATTAATTATTACGGACTATTTAGATTATTATCTATGAATTTTATCCCTAAGCATATAAAATTATATGCTAAATTTATTGTCACATAAATAATCATAAAATTTTCTTGATGTTTATAAAAGTATTCATGATGCATATAAGCAACCAAAATAATTATAAAGGTTACTTTATTTATTTATTATTAATATATGTAATGTCACAGCTTTTAGAACATCAAACCCAACAGTGACTGACACGTGGCACGTTGTAAATCAAAGTCAATTTTGTTTATCCTATTAGGTGGAATATTAAGTGACGTGAAGGTTTGAGACGACTATTGCAAAACGAGGTTGAATATTGACAGCCGTTGGTGAGATGGTCGCATATATCTAACCAAAATTTTGGGCGTGCATGTAACCAGGATGGCTATATCGGGGTCAACAAAGCAATCAAGAGTGTGAACATGTTTTGATTTGTATGTATTGATATTGAGTTTTTCTATCATGCGTACTTGGTTAGTTGAATGCGGGATAAGAACCTACTTGATGGGTAAGCTTTGTTATTTCTTTTTTGAGGGATGTAGTTGTAAACCGTTGTCCTCTTTGTTCTTTGTCTTCTTTCGTGTCTTTTCTATAATATTATGTCATATTAATTAAAATGTCATTTTAATAAAAATATTTACCACATTATTGTATAAAATACTGTAATTTAAAATATTTGAATTGATGAAGTGTTATAATATTGTTGTTAGATATGAGGTCGATTTCTTGATTCTACAGCGACAAAGGTTTTAAAAATGTAACCCAAGCATATATACATGCAACTTTTTTTATCGAACATAATATATATTCTTGAAGGCCTCAAATCAGTCAAATAATATTTAGGTTCTTTGACTACGTGAACTGTCTAGGCAGTAGTATGTAATTAATAAATTCAATTGCTTAGGACTCGGTTTGAACAAGGGAAAAAATGTTTATAGAAACTACAATGATTTTTAAGCATGAAATCAACAAAAGAAGAAAGTTGTAATTTTAATTGATACTTGCCACATTAGTTAACTGCAAACTAATTTGTAAGCTATATCAGAAAATCAAAACAAAAGATTAAATAAAACTCATAAAAAACATGTACGTGATTTTTTATTTTGTTTGTATTTATTTTGTTTCATAGTTTTAAAAAATAATTTGGGTTCATTAAAAAAATGAGTATGTTAGAAATTTTACATCACAAACCACGAACTCAAGGTATCCAAATGATATTTTTTAAAACTAAAAGGTACCATTTTGATAGCAACGTGGTGTCAATGTTTCTCTAAAATACAGGATACCAAAATGATGATACCTTATAAATTGGAGTCAAAACCATCCAGAGGGAGTTTAATGGTGGAATGCTCCCAACTTTTATAGTTCTTTGATTTCAAGGGTTATACGGTTGTAGTTCCTAGTTATAAACTCAAAGATCATTGAGTCTAAGTACTCTTTTTTCCTAATTTCTTGGTTTTTCTCTTTGTGTGGTTCTACTTAGGAGGATTTAGGGAGGTTCAAATTGTAGGGCACACAAGGATAGTTCTTGCTTGATCGACTTTATTTTTTCTAATAATGTTCTAATGAAGGATTTGATAGAGGATGACTTTAAAATTTATCATGTGTTTGTAGCATATGAGAGCTTCACATTATTGTATTCATTTTCTTGATACTAAGCATGTGAGAGCTTTATAATGTTGTAGCAACTAAAATTTTTGATTGAAAATGATTTTGTCAAACAAACTATTACTTTGGATGTATTTTTGCGAGCTTTGGTATCAGTTATTTTCTATCTTCATTTATTTATACCATAATCTCACAAT
Organism: Artocarpus hirsutus; assembly: GCA_946598075.1. Classification (NCBI taxonomy): domain Eukaryota; kingdom Viridiplantae; phylum Streptophyta; class Magnoliopsida; order Rosales; family Moraceae; genus Artocarpus; species Artocarpus hirsutus. Next base: position 69,930 of record CAMOHE010055391.1, read on the forward strand.
GGGAGAAATTAAAAAGAGAAGTATCCTCAATAGGATTAAAACCCTTGGGATATGATTTTGCAGCTGGCATGTTCCGTTTCTTTTGACATAGATTGGTTGGCAAAAGTCCTCCAGTTGCGCCAGACTTAATTTGTTGTCACTACTTCGTCTTTCCCTATTTATGCTTATCAGAAGAAGAAATCTTTAAATTCTTATAGTATACGTCAATTAATCTTGACATGGATCTCACCAAAATATTCATGTTGATCACCATGTAGCTTATCTTGTGGAAACTGCGCTGCCGTTAAGAAAAGAAATTTTACATAAAAAATTACTCAAAGTACCAAAATAATATTTTTAAAAACTACAGGGTATCCTTTTGATATTTTTCAAACAGAAGGATATGAATATGATATTTCTTTAAAATACAAGGTATCAAAATAATTTAAAAAAAAAATCCCAATTTATATACAACGTGATTACCCTTTCCTGTAAATGAGAGACTCCCATGATGAAGAGTCGTGATCCATATATAGTTGGCCTTAAATGTTTTAAGTAACCTCCAATCTACAAACAGTAAAAGAAGCATCACATAATTTGTAGAATCACTTTCAAACGAAAATGATAGTCATGATGACCTCCATTAATTTCGCTTCAAAAGGAAAAGAAACACCGATATGTTGGCAATGCAACCTTTACAAAATCCGTGATAATTTCTAATAATACCTCTGCATCCCGAAGGACAAGAGGAACTAGGGGCTTTACCACCAGTATCAACATTTATCTAAACTAGAAGAGGAGGACACCAGTGAAGAAATTTAACATTAGGTTCTTTCTTTCTCCTCCCATCAACATGCAAAGGCTAAAGAAACAAATAAGTTATCCTAGTTGTTCATAAAGTCCAAGTTTAATCTAATTATGAAAATATCATAAGATCCAGATAATAGACAAAATATATAGCAACAATTCGGTGACAAGAGAAATTCATCAACAAGCTCTTTAACAAAAAATAAACCTCACGATGGATTAAGTCACCTTCAATTTGAGAGCTACATCCACTAAAGAGGACGAAAAGAAATTTGACTATAGCAATCAGAGTACAAGCTAAGGCATGTGCTCAATATGAGACATGGGACATCTTTCAGAATTGAATTCCCCACTTATAGCTCTTAGCAAATAATTAAATATTAATCCACTTATAGCTCTTAGCAAATAATTAAATATTAAATAAAAGTTTTATTTGACTGGTGTATCCAATAAAAAATGATGTGATACATCTGGTTTACTAAATAATTTCTTGACACACCATGGTGCTTTATCATATAACTCAGGAATGATTTGGCATTCCAGACCTCATCCCAATACCTATAACGGCTTAGGTAGGGTGACAATATTCATTCTAGAATTATTAATACCCTAATAATTAATGTCTACGTTTAAGACTCAACGTTACATAATATTTCAAAATTATAAATAAAACACTCTCAAATATGAGACTTCTACCAACGCCAAAGCCACCTTCCAAAACCGCTAACCTTTGTCGGTTTTCAAACAAAATATTAATAACAAATCCACAAACAAAACCTACAAGCACATCAAAATTTAGTTGGGCACTGCTCTATGTTCACTACAAGAAAACTGATATTTTGCGACCAAATTTTCTGCGAGCAAAAAGTATTTGGTCACAAAAAGTGGTTTTTGGTGACTAAAATTTGATTGCTAAAATATGGGAAAGGAGTAATAGTTTTTATGACTAAATTTTGTCGAAAAAAAGTTTAAACTGTGGCCAAATTGTACTTAGACGCAGATATTGTAGCACAAAAAAATGTCTTGGCATAGCCTCAATAATTTTATGTGACCAACAAACAAATGTGGTCCGCAAAACTTTATGGTTGACACGTGGCGTGCTGATGAACCAAAGTCAAATGTTTTTATCCGATTAAATGGATTATTAAGTGGCGTGAGAATTTGAAATACAAGGACAATTAAATCAGTACAGACAACTATTGTATGACGAGGTTGAACATTGGCGGCCATTGGTGAGATTGTCGCGTGTATTACAAAATTTTTTGGCGTACGTGTACGAGGATGGCCATGTCGGAGTCAACAAAGTAATCAAAAGTGTGAACATGAGTGATTTGTATGCATGTCTATTATTAGCTTTTGTTAGCATGCGTGTATAGGGATCATAAGAACATACTTGGCGGGATTCATTTGGTAACGTTTTTAAAATAAATAAAAATAATTTTATTTTAAAAAATAAAATTTTTTTGAGAATTATGTTGAGAGTGTTTTTAAAAATTTTATCTCAAAAAACATACAAAAATATTTTTAAAAATTCTCAAAATAATATCAAATGAAGCCTTTCTATTTTGTTTTTGTTTTTGTCTTTTTTAACTGTTAAAAGATAATAAAAAACAAAAACTTAAACAAAGTACGTCAGATGAAATGACATATGTGGATTTGTTCATCTTTTTTTTAATCTTTCTCCATTTTTTAACTATTTTCTAAAATCAATTTAAGATTTATTAATAAAAGAATAAGTTGGCCATTTTATATCATAAAAATATAATATTTTTGAAAACTAAGCGATACCTTTTTAATTTATTTCAAATAATAAATGATATTAAGTCACAACGAATTGGTACGCATATGATTATACTAACAAGTGATATTTAAACTGTAACGTATGAGAGTTTTATATTTTAACTGTTGGAGCTTGGTTCTTTAACACTCCTATAGCAATTTCTAACCATGAAATCCACAAAAGATAGAAATGGTGATTTTAATTGCATTTTCCGTTCTTATTTTAGCCAAATTATTAGTAGCTGTAAGCAGTACTTTCCTTCAAGAAAAGCTATATGGTGATCAACGTGAGAGAGAGTATTTGATATGATCCACTCAAGATTGATAAAAGTATACTATTATAATAAAGATATCTTTTCTTTGGAGAATGAACAGGAGCCGCATTTTTTTAAAGGCATAGGAAGTACGAATTATGAGTGACGAGAGAATTTGAATCCCTGCGCACCAATATATGACTCAAGCAAAAGGAACATGGCAGCAAAATAAAATCCTAGTCTCAACCTTAACCCTATTTAGCTAAAATTCATCAGGGGGGTGCACTGTTAGAGAATGCCTTCCAAGAATTAAATGTTATTCAAGAGATGAAGAAACGGATACATTTTATCAACGTTGAAATGAAAAACCTTAATACTTACACAAACAACACGCACTCTTAGATAGTGTTCCATTCATTACGAATGTATGATTAACAAAAACGGACGACGTATGCACCACGATCGAGCTTTGTTTATAAGTACTCGTACATGAGATAGATTGGTTTCCCATTTATTGCAATAAACACAAATTAACAAAAAAAACTTAATTATTTGTCATTTTAAGCCCTATCAAACAAAACTGGAAACACCAAACTATCGATCCAAACCAAACAATGTAACACCCAGAAATTAATTAAATGATATTAGAATGTAAAATGGTGGATTAGTATGCCATAATAAGTGTTTTAAACTCATATTTATCATTTTGTGAAAATTAAGAAACTTTGTGTTATTTTACTTTTTTAATAATTTTAAATTATATTAAGTTGTTTTAATTGTTAATTGAAATTTTAACAAAGCAATTTGATTTGAAAACAGTGTACTGTTGCATACGGTTTTGTGCAATTAATTTTCTCTCTCCCTCTATTTAAATTACTCTCTCTCCTTCACTCTCATTTTTCTTTCTCTCTCTCTCTTCCTCTCTCTCAGTCTCTCACATTCTCTCTCAATCTCTCTCTAAATTTTTGAAACAAAATTCGATTTCAAGCTTCAGGATTATGGATTGAAGGCTCGGGAACGCGATTGAGCAACCACAAACTCGATTCAAGCTTCGATTCAAGGTTGTGCGTGGATCCGCGAAGCTAACGTATAGCGGACCGGGATTACGGTGTGGGACACTGGCATGAGAAATGAGGTAGGACTTCTACCTCTTCTTTGGTAGCCAATTTTAAATGTTTTGGCCTCGAAGTGATTTCTAATAAAATGTTTTTCAATAATTGGTTGAAAAAGGATTTCTTGTTAACTGTTTTCTTAAATAGTAGATTGAGGTGTTTTCATAATAAACCTCATAATAAATGTTAATGATTATATTTGGTAAATAGAGATTTTAATTATAAAAAGATATATGGGCATGATGCCATATCAGAGATCGGGTCGTGTAGTGAACGACCTTGGAGGCAGGTCTCGAAACCTAGTTGGGCCACTTCGGTGGTGAATATCATGGTTTGCCTGAAATAATAACAAGGTACACTTGATGAACTGTTTCAAATATACTTTTGATAAATGAAAGTACTTATTTAATTTATTTTTATTTATTTATTAAGAAATGTTCTATGAAATAATTTATCCGTTTATTTTTAAAAATATAGTCCTACTAAGCCTTTCGCTCACATTTTACTTGTTTTAAAATCTTACCCCATAGGTGGATATCAGCTTAGGATCGGAGAAGAGTCCGCTGATTGGACCTACGACCAATAGAGGATTTTGGTAGGTTGTATCATAGAAATTCAAGGCATGTAAATTCTTAACTCTCTTTTCTTTGGACTGTGGTTGTATTGTAATATTGTCAATACTCTGTGTGTGCACAATATATGGGCCAGTGGGACCCATACTCACTTCACCCCATATTAAATTGTTTTTATTGTTCTCTTTATTTGTTTGAATATTATAATTGTTCATTCTAAATAAACGATTTTAAAATTATCACATTTTTATTTATAAAACTAATTCTAAAACCTAATTTTTAACTAAATCTCTATTTAATTAACTTAATTAATCCACCACGTTACCTCCCGTACTTCGAGGCGTGACAGAATGGTATCAGAGCTCAAGGTTATGAACCTTGGGAATTGTGCACACATAGGTACGACAATGAAATACCATTGACAGTCTAAATTTTGTTTTTAGAAGTGAGAGAATGGCACCTAGACGACGTTCGATAGTTGATGCCGAGTTTGGAAATGATGAGGGCATGATGAGGGCTATGTTTGCTGCATTTCGACAGATGGCAGCTAGGGCAAGGCCGGATGACTCCGAGACTAGTCGTCGGCATTCGTAGTTTAAAGAATTCTGACGTGCATCTGTACCAACTTTTGATGGAAATGGGGATCTGTAGGTAGCATAGTATTGGCTAGATTCGATCGTGAAGCATCTGGATACTCTCAGTGTGCCAGCAGAGTATCATGTGGAATTTACAATATATAAGTTCGAAGGTGGTGCTAATACTTGGTGGAAGCAAGCTAAACGCCTAGAGAACAATTGTAACATCAGTTGGGATAGATTCAAGGAGTTGTTCTATGATCGGTATTTTTCGTAGGGATATAGGGATCAAAAGGCGACAGAATTCTATAGGTTGCAGTAAGGCGATATGTCAGTTCATGAATATGAAGCAAAGTTCAACGAATTGGCCAGGTTTGCTCCATCTACAGTGGCATCAGAACGTGAGAAGTGTATCAAATTCCAAGATGGACTCAAAGCCCCTATTCGACGATAGATAGTTGCTCTGCGACTCAGGAGCTTTGGAGAGCTTGTGTCATCAGCAATATAAGTGGAGAATGATTACGTGCAATACTGTGAGAATCGAGCCAAGACGTCAGGAGGACCACAGAGGAGCGGCAGGAGGAGCATCAGTAGTCGACCAACTCCGGGAAAGAACAAGCAGGGTGGCATGAACAGCGGCAGCAGTAATTCATCCAGCAGTGGGCGTAGCAACCCCTATAGCTTCCATTGTCATTATTGCCAGCAGCCGGGACACATCAAGAGGAATTGCCCGATCAGGAGTGCTCACCTAGGATTCCAGACCAGAGAAGGAGCTAGTTGTCAGCCTCAACTTCAGACTCTACCTCAGCCATAGCAGTACCCTCAGCTTCTATTCCATCAGTTCTCTTCTCAGCAACTGCCATATTCAGCACAAGGACATCAACCGTAAAACTTTCAGCGTAACATTCCTCCGTACCGAGCACCGAGTACAGCCAGTGTGTAGTCACTATCATCGCAGCAGTATCGACTAGCTAACCCAAGATCCAACAAAGTTGGTAGAGGAAAAGGGAAAGCTCCAGTACAGGTTCATATGATGACATCAGGGAGTTCAGATGTCCAGACCAGTAATGCGGTTGTCGATGGTACGATTATGGTTTCTTAGTCTCTAGCACACGTGTTATTTGATACTGGTGCCACTCATTCTCTCATTTTGAGTTCTTTTGTACATGCCTTGGGATTAGAGATAGAAGAGTCTGATGAACCCTTAGTTATAGCTTCACCCTTGGGGTGGGTGTGTGTGAATAGTATTTGTAAAGCTTGTAAAATAAAGATCGGGGATGAGATTTTGAAAAGTGATTTGATTGTAATCTCCATGGGATCATATGATGTAATCCTAGGGATGGATTGGTTATTTAGATACAATGCAGTAGTGGACTGCCAACTTAGGAAAGTAACCCTAGTATCCGATAAAGGGACGGTGATCACTCACCAAGGTGGTGGTGATCGATTGATGAGTGAACGTCTTGTAAGAGTGTGTCTTGGAGGGTGAAAGAACGCAGCTTGCTATGCCTTTCTCATGAATTTAGAAGGAGAGCCCAGTGTTTCGAGAGGACATGCAGTGATTCCAGTGGAAGACGAGTTTGAGGATGTCTTCCTCGACGAGCTACTAAGATTACCACCGCATCAGAAAATCAAGTTTAGTATTGAATTGTTTCCAAGAACAGCACCGATTTCTGTAGCACCTTACCGGATGGCGACGGCAGAAATGAAAGAACTTAGGAAGCAACTTCAGGAACTTGCTGATAAGGGATACATTCAAAATAGCACATTGCCGTGGGGAGCACCGGTTTTGTTTGCAAAGAAACATGATGGAACTCTTATGTTATGTATAGATTATTGGCAATTGAATCGGGTTACAATTAAGAATAAGTATCCTCTGCCTAGGATCGACAAGTTAGTTGATAAGTTGGGAGGCTCGCGGTACTTCTAGAAGATAGACTTGAGATCAGGATATCATCAACTTAGGATTAAGGAAGAGGACATTCCTAAGACAGCTTTTAGGACCCGGTATGGACATTTTGAATTTTTAGTGATGTCATTTGGATTGACGAATGCTTCGACAGCTTTCATGGATTTGATGAACAGAATATTCAGGCCTTACTTGGATCAGTTTGTGATCGTGTATATCGATGACATCTTGGTTTATTCTAAGACTTGGGAGGAACATAAGCAGCATCTCAGGATTGTGCTTCAGACTCTGTAAGAACACCAGTTGTATGCCAAGAAGGAAAAGTATGAGTTCTAGTTAACAGAGGTCAAATTTCTAGGTCATGTCATCTCCGAACATGGTATTTCGGTGGATCCGTCAAAGATAGAAGCCATAGTGGATTGGGAATGACTGAGGAATGTGGTAGAGATCCGTAGTTTCTTGGGACTTGCAGGATACTACAGGAAATTTATGAAGGACTTTTCGAAGATAGCAGCACCGTTAACAAGATTGATTACGAAGAATGTCAGGTTTGAGTGGAACGAAGAATGTGAGTTTGCTTTTTAGGAATTGAAGAATCGGTTGACTTCAGCACCAGTGTTGATCATTCCCAGCAGTGATGAGCCATACGAGGTTTATACGGATGCTTCAAGATGTGGACTTGGGTGCGTATTGATGTAGCATGGACGAGTAATAGCATATGGATCGAGACAGTTATGACCTCACGAGCGGAATTACCCTACACATGACTTAGAGCTCGCAGCAGTGATTCATGTGTTGAAGATCTAGAGATGTTATTTGTATGGAGCAACATTTCAGGTTTTCTCCAATCACAAGAGTTTGAAGTATTTGTTTACTCAAAGGGATTTGAACTTGTGGCAGCGAAGATGGATGGAATACATGGAGGATTACGATTTCGCATTGCAGTATCATCCCGGGAAAGCTAATGTTGTCGCGGATGCCCTTAGCCAGAAATCTTCAAGGATACTTGCTTGTTTGGCTCTTCAAGATTGGAAAAGGGATGCGATAGTAAGTGAGTTCAGTCTACAGTATCATGAAGACTACGATCGCATCTCGGTGTACCATATGGAGATGACCCCAGCTCTTATTCAGATGGTGAAGCAGAACCAGTGGCAGGACCAGCATCTTCAAGGAATCTGGACGCGAATTCAAAATGGAGAGTAGTTTGAAGAATGGAGGATACATGCAGATGGATCATTGTACTTCAGGGAGCGTCTAGCAGTTCCAGCAATTGCAGAAGTGATGAAGGCCGTAATGGACGAAGCTCACAAGTCTCAGTTCACCATTCATCCAGGAAGCACGATGATGTATCGTGACTTGAAGAGGCACTATTGGCGGAGAGGTATGAAGAAGGACGTTCGAGAATATGTGGCCAAGTGTACGACTTGTCTTCAAGTGAAAGCCGACCATCAGAAGCTAGCAGGTCAGCTTCAGCAACTTCCTATTCTAGGGTGGAAATGGGAACATGTGATGATGGATTTTCTTACCGGATTACCGAGGACAAAGCAGCGGCATGATGCGATTTAGGTCGTGATCGACAGATTGACGAAGTCAGATCATTTCATTCCATTCAGATCGACATGTTCGAGGAGGATTCTTGGGGAATTGTATCTATAGAACATAATGTGATTGCATGGAGTTCCTTTATCCATCACATCAGATAGGGATACCAGGTTTAATGTCAAGTATTGGAGGAGCTTCTAGGAGGCTATGGGCACCGATTTGAACTTCAGCACGGCATTTTATCCTTAGACAGATGGGCAATATGAGCGAGTTATTTAGATTCTCGAAGACATGTTACGTGCATGCACATTGGACTTCGGCGGGAACTGGAAGAAATACTTGCATCTAGTGGAGTTCGCATACAACAACAGCTATCTATCGAGTATTGGTATGGCACCATTCGAAGCATTATATGGACGCCGCGTCGATCGTTGGTGTGTTAGGCCGAACCAGAAGATAGAGTTATTCTTGGACCGGATGAGATTCGCAACAGCAATGAGAAGATCGTCATGATTTGAGATCGACTAAGAGCAGCTTAGAGTCGATAGAAGAGTTACGCAGATAAGAGACGTTGACCTTTGGAATTCAAGGTTGGAGACTTTGTCCTCTTGAAGGAATCTCCTCGCAAAGGCATTTCGTGATTTGGAGTGAAAGGAAAACTCATGCCAAGATATGTTGGACCGTTTGTGATTACTCAATGCGTGGGTGTGGTTGCTTATCGACTCAACCTTCCTCCGAAACTTTTGCATGTTCACGACATATTTCATGCGTCGATGCTTCGAAAGTGTCCACCAGAGTAGGATAAGATCGTTTCGTTTCAGGACGTACAGATTCAGGAAGACACGACATATGAAGAGATGCCGATCCCAATCATCGATCGTAAAGTGATTAGTTTGCGTCGTCGGGAGATTTCGTTAGTTAAGGTCGTGTGGCAACATCACGGGGTTGATGAAGCCACCTGGGAATTAGAATCGAGTATGCGGGAGCTGTATCCACATTTGTTTTGTTTTTGAATCGATTTGTAAATTTGGAGGACGAAATTTCTTTTAGGGGTGGAGAGTTGTAACACCCAAAAATTAATTAAATGATATTAGAATATAAAATGGTAGATTAGTGTGCCATAATAAGTGTTTTAAACTCAAATTTATCATTTTGTGAAAATTAAGCAACTTTGTGTTATTTTACTTTTTTAATAATTTTAAATTATATTAAGTTGTTTTAATTGTTAATTGGAATTTTAACAAAGCAATTTGATTGAAAACAGTGTACTATTGCACACGGTTCTGTGCAACTAATTTTTTCTCTCCCTCTATTTAAATCACTCTCTCTCCTTCATTCTCATTTTTCTCTCTCTTCTCTCTCTTTCTTGTGCACTCTCTCTCTCTCTCTTCCTCTCTCTCATCTCTCACATTCTCTCTCAATCTTTCTCTAAATTTTTGAAACAAAATTCGATTTCAAGCTTCGGGATTGTGGATTGAAGGCTTGGAAATGCAATTGAGCAACCACAAACTCGATTCAAGCTTCGATTCAAGGATGTGCGTGGATCCGCGAAGCTAACATATAGCGGACCGGGATTACGGTGTGGGACACTGGCACGAGTAATGAGGTAGGACTTCTGCCCCTTCTTTGGTAGCCAATTTTAAATGTTTTGGCCTTGAAGTGATTTCTAATAAAATGTTTTTCAATGATTGGTTGAAAAAGGATTTCTTGTTAACTATTTTCTTAAACAGTAGATTGAGGTGTTTTCATAATAAACCTCATAATAAATGTTAATGATTATATTTGGTAAATAGAGATTTTAATTATAAAAAGATATATGGGCATGATGCTATATCAGAGATCGGGTCATGTAGTGAACGACCTTGAGGGCAGGTCCCGAAACCTAGCTGGGCCACTTCGGTGGTGGATATCATGGTTTGCCTGAAATAATAAAAAGGTACACTTGATGAACTGTTTCGAATATACTTTTGATAAATGAAAGTACTTATTTAATTTATTTTTATTTATTTAATAAGAAATGTTCTATGAAACAATTTATCTGTTTATTTTTAAAAATATAGTCCTATTGAGCCTTTCGCTCACATTTTACTTGTTTTAAAATCTTACCCCATAGGTGGATATCAGCTTAGGACCAGAGAAGAGTCCGCTGACCAGATCTACGACCAATAGAGGATTTTGGTAGGTTGTATCATAGAAATTCAAGGCATGTAAATTCTTAACTCTTTTTTCTTTGGATTGTGGTTGTATTGTAATATTGTCAATACTATATGTGTGCATAATATGTGGGCCAGTGGGACCTATACTCACTTCACCCCATATTAAATTGTTTTTATTGTTCTCTTTATTTGTTTGAATATTATAATTGTTCATTCTAAATAAACGATATTAAAATTATCACATTTTTATTTATAAAACTAATTCTAAAACCCAATTTTTAACTAAATCTCTATTTAATTAACTTAATTAATCTACCACATCACCTCCCGTACTTCGGGGCATGACAAACAACCTCTTGTCATTCTCAACCAAAGCCCCAACATCTCCACATACAAACCTACAAGTGGGACAGAGTTCGTGAGGAAAAACATAAAAATAAGGTTATGTCATTTTATCTTGAGTCTTAAAGTATTTGTAAATAAATTTTTAGCTTATAAATATATTTTATAATATTTTTTCTAATTTCTAAAAATATTTCTAGGTCTTAAAAATCACATATGTGTTAAACTGAAGAGGCTAGAATTTTAAAAGTTTGCAATTTTTTTTTGCGTGTTTTAATATGAAATAAATATTTTTAAAATTACTGTAGATATTATTTTTGTAAAATAATTAATTTTTGTTTTTTATGTTTAAAATTTGGAGGAAAAAGCATAGCAAAACAGCACAAAAAAAGGCAAAAACAGAACTCAAGTGTACAAGAAATCAAAAGAAATTCAAAATTTTAAAGAAATGACTTGCCAGCTTCTAGACTATCGGATCAAGCCGCCAACTCAATTTGGGCCATCTGGGTGTCGCCAGCTGTCCTCCGATATCTTAGATTATATCTTGGATCCAGTAGGGTTGTTCTCATGTGCTTGCGCTTTAGGTGTCATCAGATCAATGTACTCTGACCAATCTAACGGTCGCCTTTAGCTTACACGGTCCCACTCAGCTTTGCTCAATCTCAACCACAGCTTCAGTCTTTGATCAGCTATCTAAGAGCTGAGACGTGTCCATCTTGTACTAGCACCCCACCAGATCAGAAGTAAATCTTACACAATGAAGAATGCTGAAACGCAGAGAAGAAAGAACAAAAATTTAAATTAGCAACACTTATTCGTTGGGTGGCAACCGAAATAAAAAGAAAAAAATAAAAAATAAAAATAAATAAATAAAATATTAATAAAAATTCCTAAATAGTAAAATTTTTTCACTATAAAAGGGGTGGGGGGGGGGGGGGGGGGGGGGGGGGGGGGGGGGGGGGG
>CAMOHE010055391.1:81939-99446 GCA_946598075.1 Artocarpus hirsutus
CCCCCCCCCCCCCCCCCCTTCAATGCACTCCCTTAAGGCCTTTTGGCCATTTCTTTAGTTTTTTGACTACTAAATCTTTGACTTAGTAGTACCTCCTTTTGAGAGGAGACACTATTAGGGTACTCCTTTGCCCCCACTTTTAAAATTAGTATAATACTTAAATTTTTGTAGAGAGTCTAGTAAGGCAGAAAGATGATCTTATATGTATAGTACTCTAGTACAGTTTTTAACTCTATATATGCTTTGTAATTTTTATATTTTTATGGAATAAATTATATTTCTATATTTTAATAATTATTGTCATTGTTGTTATGTTGCTCAATTCTTGTATAACTTCAATTATGCTTTCTTTATATAATTTAATTGCGTTGCATAATCAAAATAAATAATACTGAAATCATGCTTGTTTATTAAGTTGAGTTTTTGCTACATTATAGACATGAACTAGCACAATAAATGTTTAGTAATGCTAGATTTATTGTTGACGGAAAATGATATAGTATATTCCTAAACCATTTAATAAGACGAGGTGTTGTCGAAATTAATGTAAAAATTTATTCCATTTAATTATAATAATTTTCATTTGTTATTATCTTTTCTACCTCAAAATTATGTTAATTATAATTATAGTGACAACAGTTATAATTTTCATAGTTAGTGCATCAAATCACTAGGAGAGATGATTATATTACTACTTTTTATAGGAAAACTCTTACTATATTATAGCTTACTATATTGTCGTTTTAGGATGGCTTATAAAAATAGTAATTGTACTTGCAATTAATGAGAAAAGATATAATAAATCAAATGCTTTAGATTATTATTTATTTGGAGTTAAGGGATTCTCAAAGCTTCACTGTTTTAATTTTATGTTTTGAAATCTTATTTTAGAATTTTCAAAAATATTTGTTTTCTTTTAAGCTTTGTTTTGAAAAATCTCTTTCCACTTTAAACTGAAAATTTTCAATCTTTCAAAAACCTAACTCCTTGTGGGTACGACAACCTTTCTACACTACATACGTTTACATTTAAAGAATCATTTTAGGTGATACAACCACGTCATATCATAAGCGCTCTCATGCTGAATCTGTCATCGTCTCCAGTTTTAATTACTCGCCTTCTAGTCTCGGGATCCTTCTTATCGACCTGCCAAGTTGTCGAGTGCACACAGATTGTGACAACTTCAAATCAGACTCTAAAGTTCCTTCCCTCCCTCACCATATTTTCTCTTCTAACAAAAAGGCGCAAATGTCACTGGAGATCCATTATCACTGATGAAGTTCTCCTGACCAAGGTCGACCAGGCACAAGCCGTTCCAGCTGATTAGGATGAAGTGGCCAACATTGTCTGTTATCATGGGTTTTAAGTAGTATTTCATGCCTCGTTGGAGAGGCTGGCCGGAAGTGTTGAGTATGGGGTATTGGACCATGGCTGATACGACCATGACAAGCCATACGTAAGAAATTAGGATTCCAATGAGCTTCATGTTCATGAGATTCAATGTAATGATTAGCCCACAAGATTACAAAACATATAGGCCCCATTTGATTTTGTTTTGAATTTTTAAAAATGTTTTGTACGTTTTTTGAGGCAAAAATTTTAAAAACACTTTCAGTACAATTCTTAAAAAGTTTCCATTTTCCCAAACAAAAACATTTTTACTTATTTTGAAAACAATACCAAATAGTCCATAATGTTTACAAGTGCTAATTTCTAAGATGTTTTGTACATGTATTTTCATTCTATAGAGCTTTGTATTTATAAGAGTTGGTGCTTAAGAAAACTGCAAAGAGTTACTCTTGTTGTAACACGTGTAAGAGTAGTGAATCCAAAGTCAATTTACCTTATCCAATGAAATTATTAGATGGTGTCGTGAGTGTTTCATATACTACAATCTCTTACCTTCAATTTGAAAGGATATTGCTGGAAAATGAATGCCTACTCTTTTTTAAGAATAAATGGATAACTATTCTTCTACTTTAGTTTTCATAAAATTTCCACAAAGAAATATAAATGTACACCCAATATCAAAATACATATATCATGAACTTTGGAGATTAGTTTCTTTCTTTCTTTTTTATTTTTTTGCACTATTTTACAGAAATTATTTTATTTTCCCGTATTTTTTTATCTCATGAACTTTTGAAGGTTAGTTTCTTTCTTTTTTTTTCTTTGTTAGTAAAACATTACGAAAATTATTTTGTTTTCTCGTAGTTTTAATTTTCCTGTAACGGTTTAGTAGAATGCATTGCATGAATTTCTTAGTATAGTATATGGGGGTGTTCATGGATCGAATTAGATAGATTAGAGATCAATTCATACACATTAGATTGAAAAAAAATCCAACCCAAAAATAATCTGTAAACTCCCCAATCCAATCCAATCTGAAAACTATAGATTTTACATATTGAATTCCACAGATTCATAGATCTTAAGCCATATAACATAATATACTTTAATTAACTCTAACATGTTACAATCTAATAGAATGTAAGTTTTTGATAATAAACAATTAAATAGTAGCGTTACAAAACATTACAACTAACAAATTTAACTAAAATTTACATATGAGTAAATATCATGAGTGAATATTGTTGATTTTTGTAATTAGGCTAAGCTTCTTTTTTTAAGCATATAAGTTTTGAATACACTACCGTAAGAGTATATGTTATATATATTTATTAAAATTTTATATGTATGTGAATATGCAATATATAATTTATACAATATATATATGGTTTGAATTCATGAATTATACAGATTAGGAGATTTGCAATCTAAAATTCAATTTGTATATATCGGGTTAAAAAAAATCTAATCCAAAACCAATTCATATGTTTTATAATCCAATCTAATATAGCAGATTGGAGTGGATTGAATGGATTAGGATTAGCAGATTCCTTGACCACTACTAATAATATTTATATGATTGTGTTTTAATATATTATATCCCACAAAAAGACGTAATATACTATAAAAGAAAGTAGAAAGGATAACTTAGACTTTTAATAAATCACATTCTTCATTAAAGAATTTTGTAAAAACATTTTGGGGGATCTGAAAGTAGTCTTAAAAATTCCCCAATGTTAATTCTCTACAAAAGCTCAAAGATGAATTAGAGAAATACTATTCCTTGGGAGTTGTATAGAAACTTCAAGTTTAATTCCTTAACTAGATTTCAAAAGTAATATACAACTTAATTTACACCAAAAACTATTAAAACAAACAGTAATTGAGCACATATTTATTAAAACAATAATAGAAGATAGTTGAGGTTATTGTTAAAAATTAGTACACATTGCACCAACTCGTTGTTTTTATAACTAGTAGGGTCAAACAAAAAAAATATTTTTCAGCTATTTTAGAAAATGATAAAAAAGCTAAAAAAAAAGGAGGGGACATAAATTAAAAAAGTCAATAACACAAAAAAAAAAAAAAATAGTGTGCTTAAAAAACAATGCATCATGCGCATTGGAATTCTGGCGCTTACTAATGTAATAAGAATTTTACTTCAAGAAAGTCTTTTCTTATACATGTTTGGGATTTTTTTTTTTTTTTTTGCAAGTATGTATGTTTAAGAGTCAGTTGAACCATTAAACCTAAAGGAGACTTGGCCAAAAAAAAAGGTGAAAAAAATATAAAAAAGCAACATGTTATTAAAAGCTTGCATACCGAAAAGGAAATAAAAAGGTGACACAAAAGAAAGAAGCGATTACTACTGCTTGCGTCTTTTCTCTCTTTCTTTTTTTTTTTTTTTGCTAGAAAAAAATACTTTCATTGCTTGCAACATTTCCATGTTAGTGGAATACATAAAGAATGAGGAAGAAACGACAAACAAAATGTAACGCCCCGAAATTAATTAAGTCAATAGTAGATTAGTGTACCATGATGTGTTTTGAAACTTAACTTAACTATTTTGTGATATCTCAAAATTAATGCTAAATCTAATTTTTTTAATCTTTCTAATTACTTTTGATTATTTTTATTTTGTTATTTTGAATTTTGAAATAAAACAATTTGTCAAACGGCAAATATACCTCTTTTTGCAAAACCTTGGGTGGCACACGGTTTTTACATAGTGAAACTACCCACCTTTTCTTTTATTTAAACCCTCCTCTCCCTATCTCTCTCTTTCTCTCTTTCTCTTCTCACTCTCTCGTTCTTTCTCTTTCTCTCTCTCCTTCCCTCGAATTTTTTATTCAAAAACGAGCACAAGCTTCAGTTTTTAGTGGATTGGATGCTTGGGAACATGTTTGAACAATCACAAACTCGATTTAAAGCTTAAATCAAGGTTAGTTATCAAATTCTAAACTTCTTCTAAATTTTTCAATTTTGTTAGCATTTTGAAATCCGAGTCTTTTGAAGCTTAGAAAACCTTGAATCTAAGTTAGAGGAACCTAAAATATCTAAAATCTAAGCTTAGTTTGATGAAAAACGAATTTGAACCAAGTTTTTCTATTTTTCCTCTATTTTTTCTCATTTTTTGATTTTCTTAAATTTTTTTTATGTAAATCTTGTTTAAACTACTCTAAAGGTCTTCTATTATGTTTTTCTATCATATATGAGTGGCTTTTATGCTTGAAAATTGAGAAAAACAAGTGAAAATGAGAATTGGGCTTGGAGAGGCCGAGACCCGATTCTGAAAAATTCTAGAATTTTTCAGTTCGGCAAGTAGGATTCTTGAGTCCGGCAGGCCGGCCGGACTCATACCTTCCGCAGGCCGAACATAGAAAAATTTGACAGGCCGGACCTGATTTGCTAGTAGGCCGAACTGTACAGTTTGGTAGGCCGGACCAGGGAAACCAATAGGCTAACTGGTCATAGTAAAAATTTGTCATTTTTAATTTATTTTCACTATTTTAAACCCCGATTGAGATTTTAATCTTGCAGTATGATTTTATGGACTTAAACAACACACTAGGACATCATGAGATAGCTTAGCAACGTAGGATATCTTAACCTAGAAACTGATAAACCTAGTTTATATTTAAGGTTGTTCGTAGTTCTATGGAGCTAACATATAACGGACTGAGACTACAGTGTGGGACACCAACATGAATATTGAGGTAAGACTTCTACCCCTCTACTTGGTAGTCAAGTTTTTAAATGATTTTTGGCCTAAAAAGGATTTTTATTAAAATATTTTCAATGACTTATTGAAAAAGGATTTTTATTGGTTGTTTTCACAAACAGTCAATTGAGGTGATTTTTATAATGAACCACATAATGAATGTAAATGAAAATACTTGATAAAATGAAATTTTAATAACTATAGAAATACATAGATAGGCATAATGCCATATTAAGAGATTGGGTCATGTAGCGTGCGACCTTAGGGGCGGGTCCTGAAACCTAGCTAGGCTACTTTGGTGGTGATAATTATAGTTTGCCCAAAAAAGATAAAGAGATACTTTCTAGACAAATTGATTTTGATAAGGTTAATTTTACGTAAATTTATTTGTTTAATTCTATTTTCTAATCGTTTTCTTGAATGACAAATTTTATGTCTAAATTATTTATCTATTTTTAAAGCATAGTCATACTGAGCCTTTCGCTCACTTTTTATTTGTTTCAAACCTTTTCTCCTAGGTGGAATTCAGCTTAGGATCGACAGAGAGGCCGCCAACCGGACTTTTGAGTAGTAGAAGAAACTTGAGTAGGTTATTTGTATAAATTAATCAAGGCAAGTATTATTTTAATCTGTCTCTATTTTGGACTATGGTTGTAATTTGCATATTGTCGATACTATGTATGTGCACAAGTTGTGGGCTCGGTGGGACCCAACGTGCATTTATCTATTTTCATTATTTTATTTATCTTGTTCTATTTTGTTTGTTTTATTATCGTAAATATTTGTTTAAAAAGATCAAAATTGTCACATTTTCTATAATTAATTAAATTCTTTAACTTGTGTCTAATCAAAATTTTAACTTAATTAACCTACCATGTCACCCCCGTCCTCCGGGATGTGACACAAAAATATTGAGCAACCAGAGAGGATAATAAAGGAGCTTGGTTAAAAAAGATGGAAAGTAAAGGACAAAATTACATGGAATGCCCCTTATAAAGCCTCCTTATTAAAAATACCTTCTTCTTTTTAACTTTTCAAAATTTCCCCTTTTAAAATTAATTTCTTTTCAATTTGATTTATTAATTTATGCTTTTAGTCCTAATTCTATAACTAAATATGAAACCCTAACAGACATACTCGTTTTCTCTTCTCCCAAATTTGCCCATCTCTTTCTCTAAGACAATTCCAATCTCTTTCATTTCCCTCTCTCTCTCTTAATTTCTAATTTGTTATCATCGAAAGCCATATATGCAACCCTCGAGCTCATCTTCATTGTCTTTGAGTTTGTTCCTCGCCATGGTTGTCGATATCGTCATCGAGGCCAAGCACGAGTTCGGCGCCGTCCTTAGATTGACACCTTTATTGCTCGAAGCCACTACTTCCCTAGTGACTCATTTTCAATCACGACAGAATCAACCTGCGAGGTCCCTTTCATAGATTGTATGGCCTTAAGGAGATAGCACTGACGATCGGGCCATCATCGTCGTGGTCATCGAACTCTCACCTTCCTTACTCGATCGTTGCGAAGCTCATCATTCTCATTTAAGATCATAGATATCTGCCATTATGAGATTCCCACTCCCCTCGTTGTTTGAGTGGCGATCGAAGCTTCAGCAATGGAGGTCTCTCTAGTTCTTTACCATCATAGATCAAAGTGAATCATCAGATCTAGCCAGATTTTTACTGTGAAAAATGGTCTATATTTTTCGTTGGAGATTGAAGAGAAACCCAGGCCATCGAGGATGAACTATTGAGATCGATGTTCGAGCATTTAGGCGATTGTGTTTACAGATCCATTTGATGTGTTTTTTCATTGTATTTATTGTGTATAGTTCCCAAACAGCAATTGCAGTTGCTTGTAGCTATTCTTGATTCTATGAGGAATGGTTGGAATGTTTTTGTTTTTGTTTTTGTTTTTTCTTTTTTTCTTGTTATAATAGTTTTTTATAGAGTTTTGGTGAGTTCTAGCTAGTTTCGATGGGTTTTACGATAGAACCTGACGGGTTTAGTGTTGTAACCTGGTGGGTTCCAACTAGTTCAGGGATGGAACCCAGCTAGTTCCAAGATGAAACCTAACAGGCTATAACTCGACACTTGCACCGACGACAAGATGCAGTTGGCGCTTCTTTATTGTAAAAAATATATATGTTAGAATCTAGTAGGTTTCAAGTTGGAATCTACTAGGCTACAATTTGCCACCCAACTCTGGAGACTCGAGACAGATTCTATGACAAAATCTGGTGATTTTCAAGACGGGGCCTAATAGGTACCATTTTGGGAGGAAGAGTAACTTGATTTTTTTAATAAATCACCTTTTTTTATTTAATAGGTTTGTTCAGGGTGTGCTTGTACTCCTCGACTATCTAGCCGCCCTGTTTGGCCATAGTCTTTACAGACAAATCCATAACTCCACTCTAATAGGCGTTTTCTCCTGATGCGCTTTATAGGGCCTTTGTTGGTTGCCACACAAGGTGTCAACTCCTCAAGAAGAATATATGCTTGGGTCAGACCGACATGGCTTGCACCTAGGCAACAACTCATCTTCAAAAGATCAATACATAGCCTCATATGTACCCTTAGATGGAGATCTAACCTTTCTTTGGGATCATGGCACTTGTCGCCTACCATCTAACACCATCTGATGGGATGCACCAGTCATGGGTCAAACCCACCTAACACTTGGTCTAAGTGATTACCTAGAAATTGAAAGCATTTATTTCACCTAAATGTAACGTGGACTTTCTCACCTAACCCTACTCCTGGTCTTGGCCAAACAGGTACCTAACTTGAGCGTCAGAGAGCCCTTGGCTGGCATGACACTGATGTCTCCCTTTGATCTCCAATGCATTCCCTCATCTTATGAATGTCTACTTTAGGAAGCCGAGACAAGCGGGGAAGACAGTCCGACCGCCGTGCACAGCCCTATGTGGTGTTAATCACCAACTGAGCAAGCTAAGCATCAATAGTTCGGCATTAGAAGGAGGGCCCCATGCCTTTCCCACATTCTTCTTCTTAACACCCACATCCGTTAACAGCCATATTCAACATGGCTATGAGAGGAAATACTTGAGATAAGGCTCCCAAGCAGGAGGGGTCAGGAAATGCCCAAAATCAAAACTAGAATTGACATTGCGAGAGGCCCCATGTAGTCAGGTCCTGATCTGATGGCTAGGCCAACAGAGGTAGAGCAGCCCTGGCTGAAGAAGACTCAATCCATGAATTGACAACTGTAATGTGCCTACTTACGCAACAAATCACACAACAACAGCAACAACAAGCACAACAGCCCCCTATGCTCTCATTCCTTTGGCCTGGGAAGACTGGGCATGTGGTCGAGCAGGGCTGAGGGGTGGCCTTAGAATGAATAGGACTTTAAGCGAGACAGATTATAGGCCTCAGAAGGTGCATCCTGAAATAGCAGGTTAGTCAAAGAAGGCCGGCTTAGTTCCTAGGATAGCCATGACTGCTCCCCTTAAGGCTCCCTAGCTTTAGTCTTTAACAAGCTTAGGGACTGAGGGGCTCGCCCTGCCTGAGATTGACTAAAGGCCAAAGATGACTAGGTTGAGGGCATAGCCCTATACAAAGTAAAAGTGCCTAAAGATACCAATAGTCATCAATTGTGAGACCTATAGTGGTAAATTGATCAGATCTAAAACTGCTGCTATGGGGTAGATGAAGGCGGAATGCCTAACCCATCCTTCACCGATACCATTATCTAGGCTTCCATGTCGAATAAGTTTAAGATGTTGTAGATTAAGCCTTATGAAAAAAAAACTGACACAGACGAACACCTTAAACTTTTTAGGGGCCATTTGATGCTTTAGAATGCCAATGACGCAGCCATATGTAAGGCATTCTCACTAACCTTGATCGACTCGGCTTCAAAACATGTTGTCTGATGCTTTTTCAATGGCTTTCACCCTACCCCAAACAAGAAGGAAAGAAGTGACTCACCTCTACGCCATCAAGCAGGGAGATGGAGACGTGCGGGATTACATTAACTGCTTTACACGAGCAATGCTAGAGATTAAAGACGACACCTTGAAGCATCCATTTTCTAAGTGGTTGTGTCACACCCCAGGGTATAGGAGGTGACGTGGTGGTTTAATTAAGTTAATTAAATAGAAATTTAGTTAAAACATGAATTTAAGAATTGATAAATTATTTATGAAAAGGTGATGATTTTAAAATCTTTTTAAAACAAGCAATTATAATATTTAAACAAATAAGAATAACAAAATAAACAATAAGGAAATAATGATTAAGAAATAAGGAGAAACGAGAATGGGTTCCACTGACCCACATCTTGTGCACACACGTAGTACTAACAATATTAAATTACAACCACAGTCCAAAATGAAGAAAGAGAAAGTTAAAGTTATACATGCCTTGATTTAAAATTTAAATAACCTACTGGGTTTTTCTACTGCTTGAATGTCCTGTCTAAAGACTCTTCTCTAATTCTAAGCTGAAATCCACTTAGAAGGGGAGAAAGTTTAAAACAAATAAAATGTGAGTGAAAGGCTCAGTAGGACTATGTGTATTAAAACATTTTATTTTAAGAGAAAATCTCTTCATTCAAGAAATTATTTAAAAGATAAACTTGAATAAAAGAATAAATAAAATTCAATAAAATTAATTCTTACTAAAATCGTTTATTGGTCGGCTAGAAAGAATACCATTTTCTTTTTCCTAGGCAAACCATATGTAAATCACCACTGTAGTTGCCTAGCTGGGTTTCGGGACCTGCCCCCAAGGTCGCACCCTCACGACCCGATCTCTAATATGACATCATGCCCTTAAATATATTTATATGTATCATTCTATAATTATTAAAATCTCTTTTTACCAAATATAATCATTTACATTTATTATGAGGTTTATTATGAAAATCACCTCAATTAACCATTTATAAAAAAAAATGCCAATGAAAACCCTTTTCAATCACTCGTTGAAAACATTTTTGTTAAAAATCCTTTTTAAGGCCAAAACATTTAAAACTAGCTACTAAGGAAGGGGTAGAAGTTCTACCTCAATACTCATGCCAGTGTCCGTCACCACAGTCCTAGTCCGCTACACGTT
The DNA here is from genome assembly GCA_946598075.1 of Artocarpus hirsutus. NCBI lineage: Eukaryota > Viridiplantae > Streptophyta > Magnoliopsida > Rosales > Moraceae > Artocarpus > Artocarpus hirsutus. The sequence continues at coordinate 92,093 of CAMOHE010055391.1, forward strand.
AGCTTTGTGGAACCACAAACAACCTTAAACATACAATACTTAAGTCTATCAGTATCTAGCTCGAGATATCCTATGTTACTAAATCATCTCATGGTGTCCTAGTGTGACATTTAAGTTTATAAAACCAAACCATGATGTTAAAATCTTAATCGAGGTTCAAAACAGTGAAAACGAATAAAAAATTACAAAATCTCACCATGCCTGGTCGGCTAGTCGCTCTAGTTCAGCCGATCGAACTACATAGTTTGGCCTGCTGGAAAGCCAGGTTCGATCGGCTAAACTTTCCCAGGTTTGGCCTACCGGTCATATGAATCCGGCTTGCCGAACATGAAGTTTGGCTTGCCGATCTAGAAAAATTCTAGAATTTTCTAAGCACGAGTTCTCGACCTCTCGAGCCTAAATCTCCAATTTCAACCTGTTTTCTCAAATCCTAGGCATGGGTGATGATCGTAGTTGATAGAAAAACGTAGTAGATTACATTTTAATGCATTAAAACAATATTTAAACAAAAATTTTGAAAAATCCCAAAAACGAAGAAAAATAGAGAAAAATGAAAAACCTTAATTCAAACCCGTTTTTCTTCAAAGCTTAAATTCTAGTCATTCTAAGTTCCTTTAACCTAGATTGAAGGTTTTCTAAGCTTAGAAAAGCTTAAATCTCAAAATGCAAGAAAAATTAAAAAATTTGAAAAGTTTTGAAATTTAGAAATTAACCTCAAATTGAAACTTTAAATCATGTTTTCAGTTACTCAATCACGTTCCCGAGCCTCCAATCCACTAACTCGAAGCTTGGGATTGATTTTTGTTTCAAAAATTTTGAGAGAAATTGAAAGAGAGGGAGTGAGAGACCGAGAGAGAAAAAGAGAGAGAATGAGGGAAAGAAAGAGGGAGAGAGAGATTTTATAAAAGAAAAGGAAAGCAGTTTTCAAACAATACCACATCCTGCACGTGGTTTTCCAAAGTGGGACGTGTTGGTCATTTAACAAATTGTTTTGTTTTCAAAATTCAAAATAATAATTAAAATTAATTAAGAGTAATTAAAAATCATTAAAATAATCAAAATTAACATTAATTTAAAAATTTCACAAAATGATCAAATTAAGTTTAAAATATTCGTTATGGCACAATAATCCACCATTTTACGTACTAATAACATTTAATTAATCTCGGGGCGTTACAACTTTTCACCCCGAAAAGAAATTTCGCCCTTGAAATTTACAAATTGATTCAAAAACAAAATGAATGCGGATACAACTCCCGCATACTCGACTCTAATTCCCAAGTGGCTTCATCAACCCCATGATGCTGCCACACGACCTTCACTAACGAGATCTCACGACGATGCAAACTAATCACCTTTTGATCGATGATCTGGATTCGTACTTCCTCATATGTCACATCCTCCTGAATTTGCACATCCTAGAACGAGACGATCTTGTCTTGCTCAGGCAGACACTTATGAAGCATTGACATGTGGAATACATTGTGAACATGAGGAAGTTCAGGAGGAAGGTCAAGTTAATAAGCAACCACTCCAACTTGCTATGTGATCTTGAAGGGTCCAACATACCTCAGTGTGAGCTTACCGCTTACTCCAAATGTGGCATCCAGTCTGGGCGTACTCTCTCAAGCCTCCATAGGACCCACCTTGCGGGGCCCCCAGACTTATGGCTCTTATTGGTAGACCATCTCCGTGCCGCCCACTCATTCATACTATTCTCTCTAGGGCCCTCTGATTCCTCAGGGTTTTTCTTTCACGTCCCTCAGGTTTGAACCTCAAACCTCCCTTAAGAGGTTCTTATTTCCATCTCAAGTACCAATTGAGCTAGTTTTATTGTGGCGTTTGGCCCGGGCGTACTCCCTCAAGCCTCTATAGGACCCACTTTGCAGGGCCCCCAGACTTATGGCTCTTATTGGTAGACCATCCCCGTGCTGCCCACTCATCCGTACTGTTCCTTCTAGGGCCCTCTAGCCCCTCAGGGTTTTTCTTTCGCGTCCCTCAGGTTCGAACCTCAAACCTCCCTTAAGAGGTTCTTATTTTCATCTCGAGTACCAATCTGAGGGGCCAGAGGGCCCTAGAGGGGACAGTACGGATGAGTAGGCGGCACGAGGATGGTCTACCAACAAGAGCCATAAGTCCGGGGGCCCTACAAGGTGAGTCCTATGGAGGCTTAAGGGAGTATGCCCAAGCTGGATGCCACATCAAATCGCATGATGCCCTTGCGAGGTGATACCTTCAAGAGAACAAAGTCTCCTACCTCGAATTCCAAAGGTTGATGCCTCCTATCTACATAACTCTTCTGTCGACTCTGAGCTGCTTTCAATCGATCCCTAATCACAGTGACCTTCCATTACTATCACAAATCTCATTTGGCCCAAGAATAACTCTATCTTCTGGTTAGGCCCAACACACTAGTGACCAACACGATCGTCCATATAGTGCTTTAAATAGTGCCATACCAATGCTCGATTAATAGCTGTTGTTGTACGCAAACTCCGCCAGATGCTAGTACTTCTTTCAGTTTTCGTTGAAGTCTAACACATGCACACGTAACATATCTTTGAGAATCTGAATGAGCCGCTCGGATTGCCCATCGGTCTAAGGCTGAAATGCCGTGCTGAAATTTAAATTCTTGCCCTAGGCTTCTTGAAAGCTTCCCCAGTACTTGGCATTGAATCTGGTGTCTCTATCTGATGTGATGGACAAAGGAACTCCATGTAATCTTACTATATTCTGCAAGTACAATTCCTCGAGAACCTTTCTTGAGCATGTCGACCTGAATGGAATGAAATGCACCAATTTTGTTAACCTGTCGACCACGACACAAATCTCATCATGTCTTTACTCCGTCCTCGGCAATCCGGTAAGGAAATTCATTGTGATGTGTTCCCATTTCTACCTTGGAATAGGAAGTGGTTGAAGCTGACCTACTGGCTTCTGATGCTCGGCTCTCACCTAAAGACAAGTCGTACATTTGGCCATGTATTCTCATATATCTTTCTTCATACCTCTCCACCAATATTGCCTATTTAGATCACGATACATCTTCGTGCTCCCTAGATGAATAGCGAACTAGGACTTACTAGCTTCATCCATCACGGCCTTTGTTACTTCCATAATTTCTGGAACTGCTAGGCACTCCCTGAAGTACAGCGATCCATTCGCATGTATCCTCCATTCTTTGAACCGCTCTTCATTTTGAATTCATGTCTAGATTCCCCGCAGATGCTGAACTTGCCACTGATTCTGTTTCATCATCCGAACAAGAGCTATGGTCGTCTCCATTTGATACACCGAAATTGGATCATAGCCTTTGTAATACTGTAGCCCGTATTCACTTATCGTTGCATCCCTTTTCCAATCTTCAAGAGCCAAACAAGCGAGAATTCCTGAAGATTTCCTGCTGAGTGCATCAACAACTACGTTAGCTTTTCCAGGATGATACTATAGTGCAAAATCATAATCCTCCATGTATTCCGTCCACCTTCACTGCCTCAAGTTTAAATTCTTCTAAGTGAACAAATACTTCAAACTTTTATGGTCGAAGAAAACCATAAAATGTCACCCTGTACAGATAACATCTCTAAATCTTCAGAGCATGAATCATCACTGCGAGTTCCAAGTTGTGCGTAGGATAATTTCGTTCATGGGGCCGTAGTTGTCTTGATCCATACGCTACCAGGCATCCATGCTGCATCAACACACAACGAAGTCTATGTCTTGACGCATATGTGTAAACGTCATACCGCTCGTCACTATTGGGGATAATCAATACTGGGCCTGAGGTCAACCGTTTCTTTAATTCTTGAAAAGTGAGCTCACATTCTTCATCCCACTCGAACCTGATATTCTTCCTGATCAATCTTGTTAATGGCGCTACTATCTTCGAGAAATCCTTCACAAATTTCCTAAAATATCCTACAAGTCCCAAGAAACTATAGATTTTTGCCACATTCCTTAGCCGTTGCCACTCCATTATGACTTCTACCTAAGACGGATCCACTGAAATACCATGCTTAGAGATGACATGACCTAGAAATTTGACTTTCGTCAACCAAAATTTGCACTTTTTCTTCTTAGCATACAACTAGTGTTCATGCAGAGTCTGAAGCACAATTCTGAGATGCTGTTCATCCTCCTCCCAAGTCTTAGAATAGACCAAAATATCATTGATGAACACAATTACAAACTGATCTAGATAGGGCCTGAATATCCTATTCATTAAGTCCATGAAAGCTGTTCAGGCATTTGTCAATCCAAACAGTATCACCAGAAATTGAAAGTGTCCATACCGAGTCCCGAAAGCTATTTTGGGGATGTCTTCTTCCTTAATCCTCATTTGATGATATCTCGACCTCAAATCTATCTTTGAGAAATACTATGATGTGTCCCACATTGGTTAGCAAGAGAGGTCTTGGGTGTTATATATACGGGTTCGCAATCCTCCCCTCACGAGCTAGCTTTTGGGGTGGAGTTAGGTGGGTCCATATCAGTTGGCATCAGAGCTTAGGTTCTAAGGCGAGTTTGACTATCCTTTATTTTATTTTCTTGTTCTTGTTCTTGTTTAGTTGAATTTAGAGTCCTAAAAAAAAAAAAACATTCTAGTTTAAGGTCTGAATTTCTTGGCCGAACTCTGTTCTTCTTTTGTTTTCTCCTTGTTTGAATTTTTTGCTAATTCCGTTGCTTGAATACTTTTATTAGTTAGTTTTTGTTTGATTTGAAATTTGGTTGTTTCCGTTTGATTCTCGTTTATTTGTGCACACCTGCTCATTTGTGTGTTGATTCTAGTTTAACCAAAAAAAAAAAGGATTTGAAAAGAAAAAAAAAAGTCTGGAGACCCATCTTAAATTTTTTTTGTTTGTTTTTACCTTTATAAGGTTCCATAAGCCCAGAACACACTTTACTCCATAGCAAAAAAAAAATAAAATAATAATTCAGCTATTCATTTTACACGTTCTTGTGATTTAGCATCATTGTTATTGAGTCTTCATTTGCCATTCTATGAATTGCATGTCAAATCTTGCGGATTGTTTGGCTAGAGTCTAGTTTGTTTGAATTGCTACTTGAATCTTGTGTGTTTCTTGAGTCTGATTAAGAACTTGAGAAGTCATAGTGAGTGGAAAAAGGCAAGAGCGTTGAGAACATCAAGTTAAGAGCCAATTTGAGTGAAACACGAGTGTGAGTGAATCATTCTTGAGTGAAACACGTGAGGGAGTGCTTGTAAGATTCCTAACATTTTCTTGTAGACTTTAAACATGTCTCACAATCTAGAAGATAATTTAACTAAAGAGGTCCAACAACGAACCATTCCGAACCTACAGTTACAAGCTTTGATGGGGGAATTAAGACGGATGATGAGAGCTGAATTGGAACCTTTACATGAGAGAATGGATAGGTTAGAAGAGGGGGCACCTAGGGGGCAGTGCCAAAATAACCCCATTAGGCAACCTAGACATGTACACCATGGTGAGCAATGGGGGGATATAGAGGATGATGATGACTGGGAGGAGTTTGATGTTCCACCTAATAACCGGGGCAGGTTTGGGTGTGGTTTAGGGAATAGAGAAGATAGGCTAGGTAGGTAGAGGCGGGATGATAACTTAGGAAGCATCAAGGTGAAGATTCCATCCTTCCAAAGGAAAAATGATCCTGAGGTGTATCTAGAGTGGGAGAAGAGGATGGAGATGGTCTTCGATTGCCACAACTACTCTGAGTTGAAAAAGGTAAAACTCGCTGCAATTGAATTCACTAACTATGCTATTGTTTCATGGGATTAGTTGTTGAAGGATAGAAGAAGAAACGGAGAGCAAACTGTTGAGACGTGGGAGGAAATGAAAGCAATCATGCGCAGACGATTCATTTCGAGTTACTACCATAGGGAGTTGTACAATAAGCTCCAACGCCTCACACAAGGTAATAGGAGTGTTGATGAATATCATAAAGAGATGGAGGTCGCCATGATCCATGCAAACATAGTGGAGGACCGGGAGGCCACTATGGCTAGGTTCTTGCATGGTTTAAACCGTGAGATTGCAGATGTCGTAGAAATGCAACATTATGTGGAGCTAATAGATATGGTGCACCAAGCCATCAAAGTGGAGCAGCAATTGAAGCGAAGAAACATGGCTAGGAGGGGATCTAACACGGCTACCTCAAACACATGGAGACCAACCCCTAAACAGGAAGAATTTCCAACAAACAAACCAAAGACTGAACCCTCTAAGGATGCCAAACAAGTCGCTACACCTAAACAAGGTAACACTAAATTTCCTACCTCAAAAAGTCATGACATTAAGTGCTTAAATGTCAAGGCAGGGGTCACATATCTCGCGAATGTCCAAACAAGAGAGTAATGGTGATTACAGCTCAAGGAGATATTGTTTTAGAGGATGAAGAAGAAGAAGAAGTAGAAGACATGCCACCTATCGAAGATGCCTATAAAGGGGAGTGTGCTGTAGTTGGAGAGTCATTAGTGGCAAGACAAGCTCTCAGTGCACAGTCTAAAGAAGAAAAGAATAATCAGCGAGAGAATTTGTTTCTTACACGGTGTTTTGTGAATAACAAGGTTTGTAGCGTGATAATAGATGGAGGAAGTTGCACAAATCTGGCCAGCACCGAGTTAGTGGAGAAATTGGCGTTACCTACCTTGAAGCATCCAAGGCCATACCGGCTTCAATGGCTGCATGATAGTGGTGAGATCAAAGTTACTAAACAGGTGATGGTGGCATTTTCTATTGAAAAGTATGAGGACAAGGTGCTTTGTGATGTTGTCCCCATGCATGCATGTCACCTCTTGTTGGGAAGGCTGTGGTAGTTTGATCGACGAACTACACATGATGGTTTCACCAATAGGTACTCTTTTACCATGAATAAACAACCAATGTCACTTGTACCATTGACTCCAAAACAAGTTCTTAAAGATCAATTAAAAATACGAAGAGCGAGTGAAAAAAGAAAAGAGAAAGAGAGGGAGGCTGAACATAAGAGAAAAGAAAAAGAGAGGAGAGAAAAAGAGAGTGTGAAAAATAAGAGAGAAAAAGAGAAAGGAGAGAGTTCGACCTTAATGTGTGAGAGAGAAGAAAAATACAATTTTATTGCAAAGAAAAGTGAGATCAAGAGAGCTTCAATTTCTCATCAGCCCCTTATAGTACTAATGTACAAGGAGGCCTTTTTAAACACTAATGATCTTGCCGAGTCTTTGCCCAGCAGTGTTGTTTCCCTTTTGTAGAAGTTCAAGGATGTATTTCCTGAAGAGTTGCCTCCTGGCTTACCTCCAATTCGGGGAATTGAGCATCAAATTGACTTCATACTTGGTTCTTCAATTCCAAATCGGCCTGCCTATAGGAGTAATCCT
>CAMOHE010055391.1:99466-109509 GCA_946598075.1 Artocarpus hirsutus
GGGAAGGCCGTGGCAGTTTGATCGACGAACCACACATGACGGTTTCACTAGTAGGTACTCTTTTACCATGAATAAACAGCCAATGTCACTTGTACCATTGACTCCAAAACAAGTTCTTGAAGATCAATTAAAAATACAAAGAGTGAGTGAAAAAAGAAAAGAGAAGGAGAGGGAGGCTGAACATAAGAGAAAAGAAAAAGAGAGGAGAGAAAAAGAAAGTGTGAAAAATAAGAGAGAAAAAGAGAAAGGAGAGAGTTCGAACTTAATGTGTGCGAGAGAAGAAAAATACAATTTCATTGCAAAGAAAAGTGAGATCAAGAGAGCTTTAATTTCTCATCAGCCCCTTATAGTACTAATATACAAGGAGGCCTTTTTAAACACTAATGATCTTGTCGGGTCTTTACCGAGCCCTTTTGTAGGAGTTCGACGAAGTATTTCCTGAAGAGTTGCCTCCTGGTTTACCTCCAATTTGGGGAATTGAGCATCAAATTGACTTCATACCTGGTGATATGAACCACGCCAAGAACTGACGTGACTCTAACCAAAATTAGCCTCCAAGATCGAAACGCCTAATCGGATTTGAAATGAAACCGTGATGATACGAACCACGCCAAGAACTGACGCGACCCTAACCAAAATTGGCCTCCAAGATCGAATTCCAAATTGGTTTAGTATGGAACCGCGACCCGATGCCTAACAACAAGCACGAACCTTGGTATGTGAGGACGCCACAATCAGTTATGGACGAACTGATTGATAAGTCTTTGAATGCCACGGAATCTTTCGATATGTTCGAATAGTTTGTTTAGGAACCGAAGAGAATTAAACCTCAAATTGTGTGTAAAACTTGTTATTATTGAATGAAATTCGTTACAATATATACTAGTTCCCCTTTGCCAATTTTTAGCTCCTAATTGCCCGTGGAATTTCGAGAAAATCAATTACCAGCCAAAAAAGATGCTCAATCTAATACAAATAAAGTAAGTTTCCTAATTGGCTTCAAAGCCTTACAATAATAAAAAAGTAAACGCATGTTTTGTAAAAGAAAAGGAAACTAGACAATAATTAGGCAATTAGCTGATTCTTCTTGCCACTTGTCACCTCAAATTGGGAAAGTAACTGAAATGGAAAGTAGCGAGATTATTTACAGCCATAGGATTATTTGGTCCCTTCTAGAACTTGAATCACACATTTGTTGGTTTGGTTGTCACATGCAATTCCCTCAATAGGCCTCCATGCAATAGCTTGAACCCAAGATGCTTGAATCAGCCCAATAAGCATTTCTTTGAACTTCTTCGCATGAGCTCTCATAACTAGACCAATGGGAACTTGAATTGGATCTAAATATGTCTCATCTCTTGTGCTCTTGCTTGTGCTACTAATGCCCTCATCACCTAGTGCTTCAATTCCAAATCGGCCTGCCTATAGGAGTAATCCTAAGGAGACAAGGGAACTTCAAAGGCAAGTAGGTGAGTTATTGGAGAAGGGATATATGCATGAAAGCATGAGTCCTTGTGCGGTTCCAGTGTTACTAGTGCCTAAGAAGGATGGGACATGGAGAATGTGTGTAGATTGCCGAGCCATCAACAACATTACGGTAAAGTATCGTCATCCCATTCCTAGACTAGATGATATGCTGGATGAATTGCATGGTTCTTGTGTTTTTACCAAGATTGATCTTAAGAGTGGATATGACCAAATTAGGATGAAGGAAGGTGATGAGTGAAAAACTGCATTTAAAACAAAATATGGTTTGTATGAATGGTTAGTTATGCCTTTCGGATTAACTAATGCACCTAGCACTTTCATGAGACTTATGAACCATGTTTTGTGTGCTTACATTGGTCAATTTGTAGTTGTCTATTTTGATGATATCCTAATTTATAGGAAAAACTTGGATGATCATATTGAACATTTAAAAATTGTTTTAGATGTTTTAAGGAAAGAAAAGTTGTTTGCTAACTACAAGAAATGTACCTTTTGCACAGATAAGCTTGTATTTCTTGGTTTTGTTGTGAGTATGCAAGGTATACAAGTTGATGAGGAAAAGGTGAAGGCAATCCAAGATTGGCCAACTCCTACAACCATAGGGCAGGTGAGAAGTTTTCATGGCTTGGCTAGTTTCTACCGGCGTTTTGTTCGAAACTTTAGTAGCCTTGCCGCACCTTTGACTGAAGTCATCAAAAAGAACGTTCCATTCAAGTGGGGAGAGGAACAAGAAAAGGCATTCAAACTGATTAAGGAGAAGTTAACAAATGCACCTCTACTTGTTTTACCTAACTTTACTAAAACATTTGAAATTAAGTGTGATGCCTCAGGTACAGGTATTGGAGGCGTTTTGATGCAAGAAGGAAGACCGGTTGCATATTTTAGTGAAAAGTTGAGTGGAGCAGCTCTAAATTATCCCACTTATGATAAGGAGATGCATGTATTGGTTCGAACCTTAGAGACTTGGCAGCATTATCTTTGGCCGAAGGAGTTTGTGATTCACAGAAATCATGAATCCTTGAAGCGTTTGAAGGGGCAGCACAAATTGAACAAACGCCATGACAAGTGGGTAGAATTCATTGAGACATTCCCATATGTGATCAAATACAAGCAAGGTAAGGAAAACATAGTTGCCGATGCACTATCTCGTAGGTACGCCTTACTTTCAACCCTTGATGCTAAGTTGCTTGGATTTGAGTACATTAAAGAATTGTATGCATTGGATTCTGATTTTGGAGTTGTGTTTAAATATTGCACAAAGGGGGCATGTGGGAAATACTACTTACATGAGGGTTTCTTGTTTTGAGAAAATAAACTTTGCATTCCTCATTCTTCTTTGCGTGAGTTGTTAGTTAGAGAAGTACATGCCAGTGGTTTAATGGATCACTTTGGAGTTACTAAGACTTTAGGAGTTTTGCATGAGCATTTCTTTTGGCCACATATGAAGCGTAATGTTGAGAGATTTGTGGGAGATGCATTACATGTAGACAAGCTAAGTCTAGGCTGCAACCACATGGGTTATATATGCCACTTCCTATTCCTAGAGAACCTTGGGTTGACATCTCTATCGATTGTGTGTTGGGGTTACCTAGGACTAAAAGGGGGAGAGATTCTATGTTTGAGGTAGTTGATAGGTTTTCTAAGATAGCACACTTCATTGCATGTCATAAAACCGATGATGCATCACATATAGCTGATTTGTTCTTCAAAGAGATTGTTAGGTTGCATGGCATGCCTAAGAGTATTGTTTCTGATAGTAGAGATGCAAAGTTCTTGAGTTACTTTTGGAAGACCTTGTGGGCAAAGTTGGGCACTAAGCTATTATTTTCTACTACTTGTCACCCACAGACTGATGGTCAAACTGAAGTAGTGAATAGGACTTTATCTACTTTATTACGTGCTGTCATTCAAAAGAATTTGAAAACTTGGGAAGAATGTTTGCTGCATGTTGAGTTTGCTTATAATAGATGTGTTCATTCTACAACTAAGTTTTCACCATTTGAAGTTGTTTATGGTTTTAATTCATTGACTCCTTTGGATTTAACTCCTTTACCTTTGAACAAATGATTTAACTTAGATGGCAAGAAAAAAGCTGATTTTGTTCGGCAAATTCATGAGAAGGCAAGAAAGAACATAGAGAGGCGTACTGATCGCAAGCAAGTGGTGTTTGAACCGGGAAATTGGGTGTGATTGCACACGAGAAAGGAATGCTTCCCCGAACAAAGGCATTCAAAACTCCTTCCGAGGGGTGATGGCCCATTTCAAGTGGTGAAACGCATTAATGACAATGCCTACAAACTTGATTTACTAGGTGAGTATGGTGTTACTGCTAGTTTTAATGTTTTTGACTTATCTCCTTTTGTTGCAGATGACAATTTGAGGACAAATCCTTTTCAAGAGGGGGAGAATGATGCATGCAGTAGAGCTGTACAAGTTAGGAGCCATGTTTATGATCCCTTAAGCCATTCAAGTGGTCCAATCACAAGATCTAAGGCCAAGCGATTCAAGGAAGCATTGAACGGGCTCATTCAACAAGTTTGTGACATGTCACATAAACGGAGCCCCAGTATGGGCCCAAAGCAATCACAAGAGAGCCTAGTCACTATGATTAAGGTTCTAGAAGATTCACATTGATGATGGTGCATGATTCCAGTAAATTGTGGTGCAAACTTCCCATTTTGGATCGACACGTGGGTGCCATGTCATCATGTTCGAGTCTCGTCATCAAATTATCTTTCTAATGTAATTTTCATGATTTCTTAGTTGCCAAACTCAAATTTGTTAGGCAAGAAAACAAACCTGGATATTTTTCCTTTTCTAGATTAGGTTAGGCGCATTTTAAGAGATAAAATTAGCTACTTTCCTTTTATATTATTTCTATTAGATAACAGCCAGCAAATTTGGATTTTTAGGGCTTAATTTCGCATGGGAAAGCGCCAATTAAGGGATTTTCTAAGTCAACATTCGATTAGGGATTCTTTTGGGCTAAAATTCATTCCTATATAATTGTAAACACTTTGTTATTTTGATTTTAATAAATCAGATCATTATTCACGACTTTTGGTGAGACTTTCTTGCGTTCTTCTTATTTTCTTGAGAAGATTCTTTGAACTTATCAAGATTAATCTTGTGGCGTTCAACAAACTGACTTATCATCTAGAGTTTAAATGTTCTTGCAAATTCTAGGTGTGACATCTTCCTATCTGTGGTTCTTGGTTCGCGTCTCTCTAGACTAAAGGTCAAGGCTCAACAAATGTGTGTCTTAAGGGATTAGGCTCAACAAATTCCAGATTTGGTGTTGAGTCTTGTCGCGTTAGTCGATGGGGTTCATATCAATCAAACTCCTCCTAGTCATCATCATCCTCTATATTCCCCCATTTTTCACCATGGTGTACATGTCTAGGTTGCTTAATGGGGTTATTTGGGCGTTGCCCCCTAGGTGTCCCCTCTTCCAACCTATCCATTCTCTCATGTAAAGGTTCCAATCTAGCTCTCATCATCCGTCTCAGTTCCCCCACCACAGCTTGTAACTGTAGGTTCGGAATGGTTCGTTGTTGGACCTCTTTAGTTGAATTATCTTCTAGATTGTGAGACATGTTTAAATTCTGCAATAAAAGGTTAGGAACCTCACAAGCACTCCCTCACATGTTTCACTCAAGAATGATTCGCTCACACTCGTGTTTCACTCAAAGTGGCTCTTAACTTAATGTTCTCACCGCTCTTGCCTTTCCAATCGTTGTGTCTTCTCAAATTCTTAATTAGACTCACGAAGCACACAAGATTCAAGCAGCAATTCAAACAAAGCAGACTTTACCCAAACAATCCACAAGATTTGACATGCAATATATAGAATGGCAAACGAAGACACAATAATAAGGATGCTAAATCATAAGAACATGTAAAATGAATAGCTGAATTTTTTATTTTTTATTTTTTGCTATGGGGTAAAGTGTGTTCTGAGCTTATGGAACCCTATAGAGATGAAAACAAACAAAAAATTTTAAGAATGGTCTCCAGACTTTTTTTTTTTTAGATCCTCTTGTTTTCTTCTTTCCCTTGTTTTCTTTTCTTTTTCTTTCTTTTCTTTTTGGATCTTTTTTTTTTTTTGTAAAACTAGAATCAACATATAAACGAGCAGGTGTGCACAAATAAATGAGAAACAAATAGAAACAATCGAATTCAAGTTAAATGGAAACTAACTGACAAGTATTCAAAGCAAAATGGAATTGACAAAATTCAAACAAGAAAAGGAAGAAAGAATTCGGCCAAGAAATTCAGACCTTAAACCAAATTTTCTTTTTTCAAGACTCAAAATTTGACTAAACAAGAACAGGAACATAAGATAAAGGATAGTCAAACTTGCCTTGGAACTTGAGCTCTGATACCAACTGATATGAACCTCGCTGACTAACGCAACAAGACACGACACCAAATCTAGAATCGAACCCCTAATCCCTTAAGACACGTTTGTTGAGCCTTGGCCCGTAATCTAAAAAGACACGAACCAAGAACCACGGATAGGAAGATGCCACACCTAGAATTGTAAGAACACTTAAAATTCTAGATAATAAGTTAGTTTGTTGAACGCCACAAGTTTAATCTGGATAAGTTCAAGAGTCTTCTCAAGAAAATAAGAAGAATGCGAGAAAAGTCTCACCAAATTTGTGAATGATGATTTGATTAAATAATTGTAAAATAACAAAGTGTTTACAATTATATGGGAACAATTTTTATCCCAAAAGAATCCCTAAGCGAATGCTAACTTGGAAAATCCCTTAATTGGGGCTTTCCCATGTGAAATTAAGCCCTAAAATCTGACTTTGTTGGATGTAATCCAACAAAAATAATAAAAAAGAAAAGTAGCTAATTTTATCCCTTAAAATGCACCTAACCTAATCTAGAAAAAGGGAAAGTGTCTAGGTTCATTTTTATGCCTAACAAAACCAAATTTTGACAACTAGGAAAATACAAAAATTACATCAGGAAAATAAATTCGTGACGAGGCTCGAACTTGATGACATGGCACCCATGTGTTAATCCAAAATAGGAAGGTTTCCTAAAATTACAAATATGCCCCACAATTTACTAGAATCGTGCACCATCATCAATGTGAATCTTCTAGAACCTTAATCATAGTGACTAGGCTCTCTTGAGATTGATTTGGGCCTATGCCGGGGCTCCATTTTTGTGACATGTCGCAAACTTGTCGAATGAGCCTGTTCAATGCCTCTTTGAATTGCTTGGCCTTAAATCTTATGATTGGACCACTTGCACAGCTTAAGGGATCACGAACATGGCTCCTAACTTGTGCAGCTCCATTGCTTGCATCAGTTTCTTCTTGATTCTTAAGAGGACTTTTGAACTTATCAAGTTAATTCTTGTGGCATTCAAACGACCAAACTTTTCTTCTTGATTCTTGAGTTGTTCTTAAGATTCTTGGTGTGGCCTTTTCAAACATCTATAGTTCTTAGTTCTTATCTTGCTAGGTAACAGGTCAAGACTAAACAAACTTGTGTCTTGAAGATCTTGGAGCTTAATTCAACATTTGGGTTTGGGTTTCAGCACATCATTGTGAGGCTCATATCAGTTGGCAACAAAGATTTGGGTTCTAAGGAAAGTTTGATTATTCTTTAATTGCTTTATTGAATTCTTTCTTGTTTCTTGAATTATAATCCTTAAAAAAAAAAGCAAAAAAAAAATTTCTTTGTTTTGGCTGAATTCTTGGTTAGGAATTCGTAGGGGTTCTTTGTTCTTTGTTGAATCAAACTAGGATTTCCTTGTTTCTGTTAGGGTCGAAATTCTTTGGGGTTATCTTGTTTTCTTTATTTTGGTTATGAATTTCTTTAACCTTTTCCTAGCCAAATTAGCTTGGTTTCTTTCAATTTCTTGATTTGTTCTTGATTTCCTTAGCAGTGTATTCATAATTTAAAAAAAAAAGAATGTAAAAAAAAGAAAGAAGAAAAAAAAGACAGAAAGAAAGGAAAGAAGAAAAGAAAAGAAAAGTAAGAAAGAAAAGAAGAAAAAAAGAAGGAAAACAACGAAAGATAAGAAAGAAAAGAAAGAAAATAAAATCAGGTCTCTTGCTGTTCATTATACTTGTAATTTGCTTGTGCTATTGATCTAGCATCCCTTACTCTTGAACCATCACTTACACTTTAATTGCTTGCATCAGTTTCTTGAAAATTGCTTATTGAACCTTGTGGTTTGTTTTAGTTGTTCTTCATCATGAATTGCTGCTTAAAACTTGATTGTTGATGAGTCTAATTAAGAATATTTAAAGAAGACGCAATGAGTGAAAAAAGGCAAGAGTGGTGAGAACATAAGAGGATAAAAGCCGTTTGAGTGCCAAACATGAGAGTGAGTGTATCTTTCTTGAGTAAAACATGTGAAGGAGTGCTTGTGAGGTTTCTAATCTTGTTTTATAGATTCTAAACACGTCACACAATCAAGAAAAAAACTCAACCGAAGAGTTACAACAACCAACCACTTCCCGCCTACAATTACAACTGTTGTTGGGGGAGATGAGATAGATGATAAGGGCAGAATTAGAGCAAAAACATGAGAGGATGGAGAGGTTGGAAGAGGCAACAACTAGGGGGTAGCCTCAAAATGTTCCCATTAAGCAACCACCTAGGCATGTGCAACAAGGGGTTCAATAGGGTGACGTTGAAGATGAAAAAGAGTTGGAGGAGTTCGATGAACCACCAATGAATTAGGGTAGGTTTCGGCATGGTTACGGGAATAGAGAAGTTAGGATGGGTAGACCTAGGTAGGATGATGATTTGGGAAGCATTAAGGTGAAGATTCCATCCTTCCAAGGTAGAAACAATCCCAAGGCTTATCTAGAGTGGGAGAAGAGAATGGAGATGGTCTTTAATTGTCATAATTACTCCAAGATTAAAAAGGTAAAACTTGCTACACTTGAATTCATTGATTATGCTATTGTTTGGTGGGACCAATTATTGAAGGATTGAAGGAGAAATCAAGAACATTTTGTTGAGACATGGGATTGGACGAGATGAAGGCAATCATGAGAAGACATTTCATTCTAAGCTACTACCATCAAGCGTTGTTCAACAAATTGCAACGTCTAACCTAAGGTTCCAAGAGTGTAGACGAATATTACAAAGAGATGGAGGTTGCGATGATCTGAGCGAATGTGGAGGAGGATAGAGAAGCCACCATGGCAAGGTTCTTGTATTGTTTAAACTGAGAGATAGTAGATGTGGTGGAGATGCAACATTATGTGGAGTTGACAAATATGGTGCACTAAGCCATCAAAGTTAAGCAACAATTGAAGTGAAGGAACATGGCTAGGAAGGGAATGATTACGACTGCCACAAACTCATGGAAACCTGCCCTGAAACAGGATGAATTTCCATCAACAAAGCCTAAGTCTGATACCTCTAAGGATGCCAAACAAGCTGTGACACCAAAACTAGGTAACACTGAGTCATCTACTTCTTGAAAGCATGACATTAAGTGTTTCAAATGTCAAGGCATGGATCATATAGCTAGCCAATGTTCGAATAAAAGGGTGATGGTGACAAGTGGTCAAGGAGAGATTGAGTTAGAAGATGAACAAGAAGATAAAGTAGTTGACACGCCACCTCCTGAAGACACCAATGACGGGCAATATGCAGCAAAAGGAGAATTATTAGTGGCAAGACGAGCTCTTAGTGTGTAGATTAAGGAAAAAGAAAATAATTAGTGGGAGAACTTGTTTCATACTCAATGTTTCATGAAAAACAAAGTTTGCAATGTCATAATTGATGATCGGAGTTGCACCAAAATGGCCAACACCGAACTAGTGAAGAAATTGGCATTATCGACCTTGAAACATCCATGACTATATCAGTTGCAATGGCTAAACAATTGTGGAGAAATCAAGGTAACAAAACAAGTGTTGGTGGTGTTTGATACGAACCACACCAAGAACTAACGCGGCCCTAACCAAAATTGGTCTCCAAGATCGAAACGCCTAATCGGATTTGAAATGGAACCGCGACCCGATGCCTAACAAGAAGCACGAACCTTGTGATACGAACCCACCTATATAACACCCAAGACCACCCTCTCTAACCGATGTGGGATGCATCATTCCCGACCCCTTTAGACTGCACGTCCTCGTGCCAACTCCATCGTTAACCCGCATGGGCGACAGGGAACCTTTGTACATGCTCCCACCCGACCAGCAGAGGTTCGACTCTGATACCAAATGATACAAACCACGCCAAGAACTAACGCGACCCTAACCAAAATTGGTCTCCAAGATCGAAACGCCTAATCGGATTTGAAATGGAACCGCGACCCGATGCCTAACAAGAAGCACGAACCTTGGTATGTGAGGACGCCACAATCAGTTATGGACGGACTGATTGATAAGTCTTTGAACGCCACGGAATCTTCTGATAAGTTCGAATAGTTTGTTTAGGAACCGAAGAGAATTAAACCTCAAATTGTATGTAAAAACTTATTGTCATTGAACGAAATCTGTTACAATATTTATAGTGTTTTCCGCTTTGCGAATTTGAGCTCCTAATTGCCCTATTGAT
>CAMOHE010055392.1:4183-21138 GCA_946598075.1 Artocarpus hirsutus
TTTCTCTTTCCCAAATAACATCCGTTTGTTAAATTAACCAAAGACCACCAGCATGAGATGGTAAAGATAAAATATTCTTAAAACAACAATAAATCGAGTACAAATAAGCTGATTTAGTATGTATACTTTTCTTTTTTGATGGAAATTTAGGCATATCAGACTGAGTAAAGCCCTTTTGTCAACACCAAAGGCTGTCGAACCTGATCAGAAAATGAATCAAGATGTAATTATTGGGGTGAGCTCGGCGCTACCGTCGAGGAACCCTACTCTAGGTGGTCGGCAAACCTGCTCAGCAGGAGCTATTGGAAGCGAATAACCATTCCCAATAAGCTTGAATCGTCTGTCTGAGGCATTTTTTAGTGCCCTAAGCTGCGACATGAATGATTGCCTCCTTGGGTCAGACACCAGCTCAGGTTGGATTTATTTAACTTGCAAGCAGGTTGCTACTTGCCATCACTAGCCAACAGATGGTGGATGACTTATCGTCGGATGGGAACTAATCCACAGGCGGGGGGCACAACACTAGTCTTCTGCCTTCTGATATGCTTTGATATGACACATGGGTCGTGGGCAAAACCCACCTAACACCTGATTCAAGTGGCAACTTATAAATAGAGTGCATTTTTTGCATTTAGGCAAGTGTGCTCTTTCTCACCTAAGTAGCTCTCGTTTTCTGCCGAACTACACCTGTCTTGACTGTTAGAGAGCCCTTGTTTGTTGCCTGACCGGTTTCCTCTTCACCTCTGAAAATGTCCCTCCTCTTGTTGTAGGTATGTCCGAGCAAGTCGAATCAAGCATGGAAGAGCCGTCTACCATGCGTAGCCGCACGTGATGTTGATCCGCCGCTAGATTATAGTAAGCATCAATAATAATTATTCTACAAAAAGGTTTTTTTCTTTACCAGTAAGTACTTCTATTGATAGTGTTTGTACGTATTTTAGCATTAGACTTGATCGAAATTATATCAGCATTAAATATGCAAAATTGACAAAAACTTATAAAGATTTGATAGTTAAAGTAGAACCTTATCAGTAAAACATTTTTAAGGCTCTCTGTAATACTTTCCTAAAAAATGTGGAAAACTTAAACAACTCTAGCTTATGTCTTTTTTTCTTTTTTCCAATGAAAATTTACCCATTTGAGTACTATCAGCAATGCCCATATGTTTAGACCAAAGGACAGAGGTTATATATTTTATAAGGTCCAGAAGATAAAAATGAATATTATATTTTAGAAAAAAGAGAAAATTTTAACAAATCAAGCTTATTTGAAAAAGAATACGCGCAAGGTATTTTATGTTTTCATTTTTTCGGACGCTTGGATATTTTATGGTGGTGGATATTTTCTGTACTAAATAATGGATATTGTGATTTATGACATGTTTTTGTTGGACAAAAAAAATGGACTTTTGAAGCATTTGTGATTAATCTTCCTATGAGCTGAGCACTTTTTTGGGCGAGCTAAATTTTGGATTCAATGTTTTTGTTGGAAAAAATGAGCTAATCAATTTGTTGGCATGGTTTTTTTTTCATTTTTTTAATGCTGTGGTACTTGCTACTTTAGCTATTTTAGTTAGTTGTACTCCAAATCTCTGCAATTCGTTTTTTTTTTTTTTTTTTGCTATGGATGATCACCTTTAAAACATCACTAAATACTTTTTCAGTAACTTTTATGTACCATATAATTTAGCCACTTCCCAGTTAACGGACAAAGGGAATCAACATGTTCATGAGGTTTTTTGTGTTTGTTTTCTTTGCTCTTCTCCCTTTTCTTTATTTCTTGTAAATAATATGGATCAAATGGTTAGTTTGTTTTCTTAATCAATGATGCCAAATATTTCCAGTTCCTGGTAGCTGTGTAGTTGCAATATTGCAATGCTCAAATTTGAGAAAAAAAAAACTTAGAGTTTGTTGTTTAGTATTTGTTGTTAATACTTCTTCGATATATCTATTCTTCTAATATAATTAAATTACAAAAGGATTGAACTCAATGCAGAAGTGACAATACGATTACAAACACTAGTACGCGTATTTGCACGAGTCAAAAAACTAGTTTCTTAAAAAATGGGATAACCTGTGCTAGGCATGAACAGGTTTTTGATCAGATCTTTTAAATATGGCAGGAGATATATAAACAATTAGCCAGAGGCAAGCTTCGAGGAAGGACTATTTGATTTTAGATTCTTGTAGTTTTGCCATTGGCGCTGTTTCTTTGGTTGTTGTTATTTTTCCAGTTCAACATCGTTAATATAATTGATTGACCTAGCTAATGCTTTTTCATTAATATAATTCTAACGGAAGGAGCAGCTGTAAGAGGATTCTAAATTTTAAGAAAATGGATATTACAAGATCAAAAAACAAAAGAAAATAGATTTTACATTTTGAAATTTATGTACCCAAAATTATAAGTACTACAGTTATGGAAAATACAAGGGGGAGTGGTTAGTACCTACAAGCCTATACTTGCTTCTTCTTCTTTTTTTTAAGTTAAAAAGGGATTGTCGATGTCTTTGCGATAAGTGATCTTGACATATATTTTTATCTATTAGTATCTAGAAAATCTTAGTCACAACTGCGCAAGCCATATTTTGCATGCCTGCTAAAAGGCAAAATTACAACCTCACCGTCGACGAAAGGAATCGTTCTTAGATGATAGAAGAGAAAACCTTGATAAGTCATCCTCTTGCAATCATACCACAACCACTAGTGGTCAAGCTTATAGTCACTTGACTGCCATACTTGACAACATCTTGGGGATTGGGAGTTAATTAAAAGAAAATCAAAGCCCGTGTTTGATAAACATATATAAGTTGATTCCCTACCAACTCCCCCAGGGAGGGAGACAGAGAAGGGGCAGCCCTTTATATTTTTAAAATTAATCCTTTTGTTTTTACAGTTCAAGTCGTTTCCTGATGAAATTGTTGTATATTTGTTACCTTTTATATTGTTTGTCTTTTTTAGATTTTACTATCGCTTATGTAATTGAGATCATTTTTCTCCAGAATGTCGTTTCTCATGATTGTTATGTAATAAATATTGCAGTTTTCCAATCTATGTCATTTTTCTGGTTCACGTCATTTACGAAACAATCTTTTTCCAATGGTTGTGGGTGTTCTTTTATCATCGTCTTCGAGTATGATGTTTTTAAATTAGGATTGTTTATTGATGCCATTTCCTGATATAATAGTCGTATTTATACCCGTGCTTTTTTTATGTTGTCAGCATTTTTCTACTCCGTGTCATTTGTTTAATTATTTTTCTTTCTCGCTGTAGCTCTAAGTTTATTTTAGTATTTATTCAATGTTTTATCCGTGGTTGTGGCTTTATATATAGCTTTCGTTGCTCTATCTAAGGCCACCTTGCTCCACATTACGTCGTTTTTATTCCGTCTCCAGTAATTCTAGTTTTACATGGTGTCGTTTTTATATTAGATATCGTTTTGATGTTTGTTTGTCGTTTCTTGAGGCTGCCTTCATTTTCCTCTCGTCGGGTTGGGGTTGAAGTTCTTTTGTAGTGGCCAAGTCAGGCGCCCCTATTCGGCGCTTAACAATAAATCTCTAATATTTTTGTGTTAATTTTTTGCAGTAAATCTTAAGCCGTGATACACTTAATTAGAAAAATTAATATAACAGTGCCTTTACTCAACATTTGAAATATGTAACTATGTTCCCGTTCAATAATAAGTTTTCTTTTAATGTTTTCTTAGTGCTCATATTTAAAAATTTTTTAGGACTCGCTACTTATATGATCACAAACTAATCAACGAAAATATCATGAAAGAGAGATAGAGGGAGAAAAAAATATGAAGATAAAATTTTATTTAATATGTTTATTCAAAGGAAAGTAAACAATCTAAAATACATGAGGTTTCATGCAATAGATTTCGCTACTCTTCATAGACCATACCACACGTATGGTCTGGCCATACGCAGCTCCAATGTTTAAGCCTAATGCCATATTTTACATGGCTGAATCTATAGCATGTATCGTGACTACATGGGTTGAGGTTGACTTGGTACGATATGAGTCTATATTTTATCAAAACTAAGATAGACTTACTGCTTAACACTGATGTTAATAATAATAACTCTAAAAGACTCAAAACTTCTCACCCTAATAAGACTTCTTTTTGGCATTTGCAACTGGGTCATATTGACCTAAATAGGATACAAAGGTTAGTAAGGAATGGACCTTTAAGTCATTTAAAGGTGGAATCTATAACACAATATAAATCTTGTTTGGAGGGTAAAATGACCAAAAGACCATTTGAGTCTAAGGGTAATAGGGCCCAAGGGGCTCTAGAACTTTTGCATAGCGATGTTTGCGGACCTATGAACATCTGGGTTCAAGAAAGGTATAAGTATTTCATCACTTTTATTGACAATTACTCAAGATATGGTTATGTGTATCTAATGTGCCACAATAGTGAAACTTACGATAAGTTTAGGGAGTTTCAGGCTAAAGTGGAAAGCAATTGGGGGCGCTTCAATTTGATCAAGGTAGTGAATACTTTTTTGATGAGTTCTCAAGGCACTTATTAGGAAATTTGATTTTATCCCATTTGACTGTACTGAGCATACCGTAGCAGAATGGCATAGCTGAGAAAAGGAATAGGACATTGTTGGACATGGTTAGCTCCATGATGAGTTATTCATCATTGCCTTTAACCTTTTGGGGATATGCACTACGAACTGCATGTTATCTTTTCAATGTGCCTTCAAAATTAGTACCTAAATCTCCTCACAAGTTATGGATGGGAAAAAAAAAATCCTTACACCATATTCGCATATAAGGATCTCTAACTTATGTCCTGTTTAAGGAAGCGAATAAGTTGGAAGCACGTTCGGAAGCTTGTGTGTTTGTAGGATATCCAAAAGGCACTAAAGGGGCTTATTTCTATAACTCAAAGGAAAATAAAGTCAGGGTTTCAACTAATGCAACCTTCCTTGAGGAATGTTACATGGATGACTTTAAGCCTTAAAGCAAAGTGGTGGTCGAGGAGTTGGGGACTGATTTGATCACTCTAAGGGTTCCGAATGAAACTGTTCTCACTAGTGTAGAAAAACCAATAGAACCCAAACAACAACCTAAGACATTTCAAAGTAGTGGGAGGATCAGGCATCAACCCAAGAGGTATAAGTTTAATGGTGAGGCCTTCTTAGCTGAACCGGTTGAACATGATAGGGATCCTTAACTTACAAAGAAGCTATGGAGGATGTTGATTCGAAACCCTAGACAGAGGCTATGAAGACAAAGATGAAGTCTATGGAGACTAATCAGGTCTAAGAACTTATATATCTTCCTAAAGGCGTTAAACCTATAGGATGTAAATGGATCTATGAGAGAAAGAAAGGAGTGGATATACGAAAACGTCGAAACCTCTATGTAGCTAAAGGATACATGCAAATGGAAGGAATCGATTATGAGGAAACCTTTTTGCCTGCAGCCATGCTTAAGTCCATCCGCATTCTCTTGTCCATAGCTGCCTCTCTCGACTATGAGATTTGACAAATGGATGTCAAGACGGCCTTTTTAAATCGCTATCTTGATGAGTATATATATATATGGAGTAGTTAGACGGGTTCAAAGCTAAGGGTCAAAAGGGCAAGGTTTGTAAGCTGCTAAAGTCAATTTATGGACTTAAGCAGGCTTCCCATTCTTAGAATATAAGATTTGATCAAGTGATCAAGACTTATATTTTCACACAAAATGTGGACGAACCATGTGTTTACAAACAGATTAAGGATGGGAATGTAGTTTTTCTACTGCTCTATGTAGATGACATTTTGCTAATTGGCAATGATATTAGGACATTGTCATTGGTCAAATTATAGTTGACCAAGTAGTTTGACAAAAAAGACTTAGGTGAAGCTAACTTTTTTCTTGGTATCCAGATCTTTCAAGATAAGGAAAACAGAATGATAGCTTTGTCCCAAGCAGGCTACATAGATAAAATTCTCAAAAAGTATGCAATACAGGATTCCAAGAAAGGTGGGCAACCATCTAGACCTAGAATTGCTCTTTCTAAAAAAGACTCGCTAAAGTCTAATGAAGAAAGAGAATACATGAAAAAGATGCCTTATGCTTTGGCAGTGGGTAGTCTCATGTATACCATGCTTTACACACAATTGGATATTAGTTATGTGGTCGGGATTGTAAGTCGATTTTAGTCGAATCCAGGACTGAACTAGTGGGTTGCAATCAAGCATATCTTTAAGTACTTGAGAAGGACTCAAGAATATATGCTTGTATATACAGGTAAGGATTTAACACCTCTAGGATATATTGACTCAGATTTCAATTCTGTCTAGATTCGAAAGATCGACTACTAGTTTTGTGTTTACTCTGGGTGGCAGTGCTATTGTTTGGATAAGTGTCAAGCAAGATTGCACTTCGGATTCAACAATAGAGGCTGAGTATGTGGTAACTAGTTATGTTTTAACAGAAGCAATATGGCTCTACAAGTTCCTTGGGGATCTTGAGGTAGTTCTTGGTATGGTTACGGTGGTATCGCTGTATTGTGATAACATTACAGCAATAGCAGCAATAGCTAAAGTTAAGGAACCAAGATTTCACAAAAAGAGTTAGCATATTAATCAGAAGTATCATGTGATAAAGGATTTTGTAGACAGTGAGCATGTTGCTGTATGCAAAATCACATTAGAGGACAATTTAGTTGATCTATTCACAAAGACACTAACTGCTAGAGTTTTCAAAAGGCATATGGAAGCTATAGCGATATAGGATTTGTCATATTTACTCACTTAGTGCACGTGGGAGATACTTAAACATGTATGCCCTAAGAAGTAAAAATATAATATGTTTTTGGAGACATTTTATTAATAAAGAGTTTATTTATTAATCATATACCAAATTGTTGTCCTCTTTATATTTATATTTGTTGAATGTATGATAAGCAAATAAAAGTATAAGACTGTCAATCTAAAGCCTAAAGAATCAGACATATGATGGACAGATTATGCGAAAGAAATGATTCTAAAGGTGACGGTCTAAGTCATAAGATCCGCAAGCAAGGAAATAAAGTTAGGTACTTTATTCATGCAAAGATTATTATATTGTCTATATCCTTAATGGTAGATGGTTTGTCTTAGCCATCGGAGGTGGACGTTATGAATAGAAACATTGGTGCATTGTCATAGGTGACGATGCATTGGATCAGGACATAAAGTGTAAATGATTTAGATTAATAATTCTGTCTCGTCAAATCAATTCACTTTAGGCAATAATATGTGTTGTATCTTAATCCTGAGATGAATAGTGGGCCCGTTGTCTTGATTTATGTCTTTTGATATATCGAAGGGTGACATCCATATTTTTTAATGGCATGCATACTGGTATATTAGAGACATGACTCTAGATAGCATAGACTTATTATTCATATATACGGAATCCATAGCTTCTCCTTAGGAGTCGATGATGTCCTCTTATACGCGTTATCCTATAGTTGAAAAACTAGAGCGCTCAACCATTTACATTCATAAGTGTAACCGAATGGTATACTGTCATTGGATGGTAAGTTTTCCAATGGTGAGATAATTGCACATAAGAGAAAAATAATTAAGAAGGTAAGATAGAATTTATCCTTGAGTCGATTTTGGATATACAATGGGGATATGATACATTATGATATGTCATGGAGACTTAGCTATTCAGGCTTCATAATTTGATATAGTTCAAGAGTGCAGCACTAAGCTTTTAGTGGAGTAGCATTAGAGTTGATAATTATGAAATGTATATTTGAGATATTGGGTTTCATAATTGTTGAGAGCTTGAACCATATAGGTCCATTAGATCTCCTTTGCTAGATAATATAAAAATTTTTAATTTCTGTTGCGTACTACTTTTCCGACATTTAGCAACTTGCAGATCTTCTTCCTTTGCGTTGAACCTGTCTGGTTGTATCTTATAAATACTATCCTAAAGATTGTCATTCAAAAATGCAATCTTAACATCCATTTTCCTTATCTCATAGTCGAGATACCTAGCAATAATAAGAGTAAGCAGATAGACTTTAGCAAGAAAGTTTCATTATAGTCGATATCCACTTTCTACTTGTATCCCTTCGCTGCAAGTCTAGTCTTAAAGGTTTTTCACATTTTCATCCATTTCTCTTTTCATCTTGTAGATCCCTACACTCAAAGACTTAATCCCCTCATGTGATTCTACAAGCTTCCATACTTCATTGAAAACCATGATTCCAATTTGATGCTCATGGCTCTTTGCTAGAATTTTGCATCAACATCTCCATAGCCTCGCCTTATCAAGTTAGATCACCTTCTAATTTAGTGACCTCAACCAAAGGCTTCATATTCATACCTAGCGGGTTGATAAACAACTCTCCTACTACAATGAAGCTTCTTAGGTTTTTTATTTCATTTTGGTTTCTCTACCACTACTAGAGTACCTTCCACATCCAGAACCTTTGAACTAATTCAATCACTACTTACCTCTTCAAGCACTAAATTCCTTCGAGGTTTAGTAGTCTTGCATGTAACTTTCGACAAGGAATATTACAAGTGTTGGATCCAAGACTTTATTTTATTATAGAATAATCCACCTTTTATCCCTTTAGAATATTATACTAGTTTGCAAACTTTAGAACGAGATTCTAACTTCTAAGCTTCCTTATCTAGAATATATCTCAGACCTTAAGAACAACTTTAATCGAAATATTGCTTAAAAGGTAACTGGCAATTTAAAGTACATATCCCACAAAAGATGCACGTGGTGTTGCTTAACTCATCATGGACTGTACTATATTCAATAAGGTTATATTGCTAATATCCACCACACTATTTTGTTGTTTGGTTCCCGATGTAATCAAATAGGATGGAATCCTATTTCCTAACAAGTGTCCTATCTAACTTCTCAGAGAGGTATTTTCCACCTAGATCCAATCAAAGTTTTCTTATGGGCTTACCAATTGCTTCTCCATGTGCCAATGTATTTATATAGACACAAACATCTACGTGCACTAAGTTTAGGACTTCATTGGCTAGATTTCCTTTAGCCTCAAAAGGTCTTTTTAGTCATTTTTCCCTTCAAACAAGACTCACTATGGTAAAGATTCCACCTCTAAGAAACTTAAAAGGAACTTCTTTAGCTAACCTCTATATCTTGTTAAGGCCTATTTGACCTTAATTGTAAATGCCAAAGATACGTCTTATTAAATTCAGAATTATTAGCCCTTTTTAGAGTTATTAATTGGTTTAGTGTCAAGTAGTGTATACTACTTTAGTTTGATAAAATAAGACTTATCAAAAATCTAAATTTACCATCAAAATAAAGATGTACTTCTCCCACTACTTTACTTAATCACAACATTTAGTATTAACGTGAAGTTCTTGTCAAGCAAACTTCTCATTTCCTATGCCCAAAAATACACATATGATTAATAGCTTTAGCATCTATGACCCACGAGTCATTGGAATCTTCCAGTAATCTAACTTTTTATCAACTCCAACGCTAGAATTACGAAGCCCGTATAGCTAAGTCTCCATGACATATCATGATATATCGTATCCCCATAGGATTATCTATAATCGGCTTAAGGACAAGTTCTGTCTTACCTTCCCAATTATTTTTACCCTACATTCCATTATCTAACCATCGAAAAACTTACTATCCAAAGACAGTATACCATTCGGTTACACCTATGTATCCAAATAGTTGAGTGCTCCAGTTTTCCAATTACAAGATAATGCATATAAAAGTATATCACTACTCCTAAAGAGGAGCTAGAGATTCCATATCTATGAATAATAGGTCTATGCTATCAAGAGTCATGCCTCTAACGTACGAGCATGCATACCACTATTAAAATGTGGGTGTCACCCTTTGGTACATCAAAAGACATAAGTCAAGACAATAGGCCCACTATTCATCTCAGGATTCAGATATAATACAAATGATTATCTAAAGTGAATTGATTTGTCAAGACATAATTATTAATCCAAATCAATTCACTTTATGTCCCGATCTAACACATTGTCACCTATGACAATGTGCTAATGTTTCTATTCACGAAGTTCACCTCCAATGGTCAAGACAAACCATCTCCCAATAACGATATAGACAACATAACAATCTTTACATGAATAAAGTGCCCAACTTTATTCCCTCGATTGTAGATCTTATGATTTAGATTGTCACCACAAGAATCATGTATTTCGCATAATCTGTCCATCATATGCCCAATTCTTAAAGGTTTAGATTGACAGTCTTAGACTATTGTTTGCTTAACATACATTAACAAATATGAACGTAAAGAGGACAAGATTTGGTATATAAATAATAAATAAATTCTTTATTAATAAAAATGTCTCCAAAAACATATTACATTTTTACTCCTTAAGGCATAAATGTCTAACAATCTCCCACTTGCACTAAGTAAGTAAATATGACAAATCTCACATCCCCATAACTTCCACATGCCTCTTAAAGACTCTCCTAGTAAGTGTCTTCGTAAATGGATTAGCTAAATTGTCCTCTAACGCGATTTTGTACACTGTGACATGCTTGCCCTCAACGAAGTCCTTTATCACATGATACTTTTAATCAATGTGCTTACTCTTCTTATGAAATCTCGATTCCTTAGCATTAGCTACTACGGCGTTGTTATTATAGTACAATGATACCGCCTTATCCATACCAAGAACTACCTCAAGATCCCCAAGGAACTTGCGGAGCCACACTGCTTCTTTCGAAGCATCACTAGCTGCCACATACTTGGCCTCCATTATTGAATCCAAAGTGCAATCTTGCTTCACACTTCTCTAACTGATGGCACCACCACCTAGAGCAAACACAAAACCTAAAGTCGATCTCCTAGAATCCAAAAATGATTGAAAATCCAAGTTAGTATATCCTAGAGGAGTTAAGTCCTTACCTGAATACACAAGCACATACTCCTTCGTAGGTACTTGAAAATATGCGGTCGTAGATCCACTTAAAATCGACTTATAATCCCAACCGTATAACAAATATCTGGTCATGTGCAAAGCATAGTATACATAAGACTACCCACTGCCGAAGCATAAGGCACCTTCTTCATGTATTCTCTTTCTTCATCAGTTTGGAGAATCTTTCTTAGAAAGAGTAATTCCAAACCTAGATGGTTGCTCACCTTTCTTGCAATCCTGCATTACATACCTCTTGAGAATTTTATCTATGTAGCTGGCTTGGGACAAAGCTATCATTTTGTTCTTCCTATCCTTAAAGATCTAGATACTGAGAACAAAATTAGCCTCACCTAAGTCCTTCATGTCAAACTGCTTGGTCAACCATAATTTGACTAATGACAATGCCCCAATGTTTTTGCTAATTAGCAGAATATCATCTACATAGAGTAGTAGAAAAAACACCTTCCTATCCTTAATGTGTTTGTAAACACATGGCTCATTCACATTTTGTGAGAACCCATAAGTCTTAATTACCTGATCAAATCTTATGTTCTAAGAACAGGAAGCTTGCTTAAGTCCATAAATTGACTTTAGCAACTTACAAACCCTACCCTCTTTACCCTTGACCTTGAACCCGTCTGGTTGTTCTATACAATTAGACTCATCAAGATAGCTATTTAGAAAAGCCGTCTTGACATTTATTTGCCAAATCTCGTAATCCAGAGCGATAGATATGGACAAGAGACTCTGACTGGACTTAAGCATGGCTAAAGGTGAAAGGGTTTCCTCGTAATCGATTCCTTCCTTTTGCGTGTAACCTTTAGCTACCAGTCTAGCCTTAAAGGTTTCAACCTTTCCATCCACTCCTCTTTTCCTCTTGTACATCCACTTACACCCTATGGGTTTTGACCCATTCAGAAAGATCCATAAGCTCCTAGACCTGATTAGTCTCCATAGACTTCATCTCTGTGTTCATGGCCTCTATCTAGAGTTTCAAATTAACATTCTTCACAGCCTCTGCATAAGTATAAGGATCCCTATCATGTTTATCCGGTTCAGCCAAAAAGGCCTCACCATTGAACATGTACCTCTCGGGTTAACGCCCAATCCTCCCACTACATCGAAGCCCCTTAGGTTGTTGTTCAGGTTCGTTTGGTCTTTCTACACTAATCAAAATGGTTTCATTTGGAACCTCTAGAGTGATTGGATCACTCCTTAACTCCTCAACCACCACTTTGCTTCGAGGCTTAAAATCATCCATGTACTTTCCTCAAGGAAAGTTGCACTTTTTGAAACCATGACTTTATTTTCCTTTGGGTTATAGAAATAACCCCTTGTAGTCCCTTTTGGATATCCTACAAACATGCAAACTTTTGAACGTGCTTCTAACTTATTTGCATCCTTAAACATGACATGAGCCAGACATCCCCATATGTGAATATGGTTTAAGGATGTCTTCTTGCCCGTTCACAACTTCTGAGGAGTTTTAGGGATCGATTTTAAAGGCACATTATTCAAAAGATAACATGCAGTTTGTAGAGCATATTCCCAAAAGGATAAAGGCAATGATGAATAACTCATCATAGACCTTACCATGTCTAATAAAGTCTTGTTCCTTCTTTCTGCTACGCCATTCTGCTGCGGAGTACCCGGCGCAGTCAAATGGGATAAAATCTCATTCTCTAATAAATGTCCTAGAAACTCATCAAAAAGGTATTCTCTACTTCGATCGGATCAAAGTGCCTTTATGGGTCACCCAATTGTTTTTCCACCTCAGCCCGAAACTTCTTGAACTTGTCAAAAGTTTCACTTTTGTGGTGCATCAGGTACACATACCCATGCCTTGAGTAGTCATCAATAAAAGTGACGAAGTACTCATGCCCGGATATTCATCGGTCCGCAAACATCACTATGCACAAGTTCTAGAATCCCTTCGACCTTATTGCCCTTAGACTTGAATAGTTTTTGGTCATTTTACCCTCCAAACAACATTCACACTAAGGTGTAGATTCCACCTTTAAGTGACTTAAAGGTCCATCCCTTACCAGCTTTTAAATCCTATTTAGGTTAATAAGACCAAGGCGTAAATGTCAAAGATAAGACTTATTAGAGTGAGAAGTTTTAAGTCTTTTAGAGTTATTATCATTTATCTCAACATTAATCAGTAAGTTCATCTTAGGTTTGATAAAATATAGATTATTTTGCATCGATCCAGAACAGATAAAAGATTTGTTTTTACAAATCAGCACCTTATTATTAAAAGAAACCAAATAGGAGTCTTTAAACAAGCTACAGAAATTAAATTCTTTTAAATTTACAAACATAAAAATAATCTCACAAAATTAAATTCCTATAATTATCAAAATAAATATGGATGTCTCCCACTGCTTCTACTAAGACCAAGAATCCATCACCTATCCGAAGCGTAAAGTCTTCATGAAGCAGACTTCTCGTTTCTTTGAACCCCTGTAGAGAAACACAGATATGATTAGTTGCACCAGAATCTCTGACCCAAATATCACTAGATTCCTTAACTAAACAAGTTTTCAAATACAGAAGATCACACCTACCTCCTTTGGAAAGGAAGTCTTTGCAATGCTTCTTTATGTACACGACCTTCTCGCAGAAGAAGCACTTAAGCTTCTTTAGGTTCTTCTTCTTCTTCTTCTTTCTCTTATTATTAGCAAGAATAGAAGACTTCCCTTTTTTTTTTTTTTGGCCTGTTGTTTCTTTCCATTCCTAGAGTTGGGATTGAAACAAGAAGCAACCGCCAAATTAGCCTCCCACCCGCAAGAGACTCCCTAATCAGCAGTTCAAACTCTTGTAATTGTTTCATTAATTCTGTTAAGGTCATATCCCATCTATTACTTAAATTAAATGTAGCTCTAAATGCAATAAATTCCTTCAACAAAGTCTCAAAGACCATAGTCATTTGAATTTCAGCATCAATGTCGGCTCCATTGGTTTAAGCCTCAGCGAGGTAACCCATGACCAACATCATGTGCTCCTTTACAGATGTCCCTGGCCTCTTCTTAGCAGTCTCATAATCCTCATGTTGAGCCTGCAGCACATTGTTCATGCTGGACATAACATAGTAGCAGGCCTGATCATTTGCATCTTTCCATAGATCGTACGCTTAAAATTGCTCATTAGTTGAGTCTCCCGTAGGCTTGGGAGGACAAGAGGTTGTCAGCACAAATTTCAGTTTCTCAAAGAAAAAGATGATATCTAGGTTTTGTTTCTAATCATTATAATTCTCTCCGGTTAATTGGTTTTTGTCAAGTATCGAAGATAAAGCATTTTTAGACATTTTTTAATCTACAATAAAGAATTGTATACCAAACATAAGCAAACATATCATAGTAATTTAGTAAGATAACACAATCATGTAAAAACATACAAATGTGTTTATGTGTCAAAACCTTGAAAATATCACAACCTTACAACGATAATTCCTAACTCATAATTCAACAAGCTCCTAAAGGAGTCATGCCAAATTCAATCAGGAACACGGATCTCCTCCTGATTAATATATACCATCTAAGACTCGTATGATCCAGCATATATTAATAATCATTTCTTTGGTCATTAATTTTATTAACAGATCTCCTAGGGGAGGTTAATAATAAAATTAACAAGAGTGTATAACCATCGTTTCAATATTTTATCCATGATTTATGATCACCACCTAAGGGTGTGCAATGATAAATCAAGCTAAAATACTTTATCCTTTTGGAGATTTAATCTAGTACATGATAAAAATCCCTTTCTAGAGGTCAGGACCACCATGTTCTTTCTATGGACCAACAATGGAGGCCTTAGGTCCCCTCTTCGAAAACCTTATCCCACTCAATCTTTTGAAATCAATGTTTTATTTTAAAAAGACATGCATGAATAATTTTAATATAAGCGGCAATCCCTATTCTATATGGCATGTTATCAATATCCATGGAAAATCGTATTATAATGCAGACAAGCAAAGCAATTAAGCTAAGCTACAAGTGAAATAATAATAAATAACTGTAATATTATGATTCCACCCTAGAGAATAGAAAAACAAAGATTACAAGAGAATAATCGAAAAATATTATCAATTCTTTATCCTTGTATCTCCAAGCTGTATCATTCTTCATGTAATGCTCATCCATTAGTGTTCAATCCTGTATAAATCGAATACTCCAAATTTTTGGTCAAATCCAAATTTTTATGTTTCTAAGAATTGTCCCAAAAATAAAATTAAAACTACACAAAAAAAATGCACCTTTTTTGGAGAAATTTCCAACTCTTTGTCGGCAAGCCGATCTATGTGATCGGCCTGTTGGTCATGACCCACCAACCTGCTGATCTTCACAGATCGACCTGCCGATTCATGACCAATTGGCCTACTGCCAGAGTCACCTGATTTCTGTCCCACCGACGGCCTGTCGAACCTCACATCTGGCCTGCCAATCTATGACCATCTGTTTACCAAACTAGGGTTTCGGCATGTTGGCCAAGCAGAAATCACTCTTTCCAAAAAATACAATTTTTAATGCAATTCATCAATTTTATTTTCAACAATTCAAAAACATAAAATTAGAGACTCAAGAAATACTTGGGAGTGCCATCATCTATCTTCTAGATCTGCCTTCTCCAAATGATTATTTAATTACAAAATTCTAACAAAATTTAAAATTAAATAATAACTTTTAGACAGAGATGATAGTCTGCCATCTAATTACATGAAAAACGTTGATACATATTCTAACCTTTAAGGCACCATAACCAGTATAAATTAATTAATTAATAAATAATTAATAATAATTTAATCAGCCATAATTAATTAATAAACATTCACTATATTGTAAAAAAGGAGAGATCAAGAACACATAATTTATACATATAGTATGATCACAAACTCATAAATTTATGTAAAAACCATCGCTCTGATACCAATTATTGAAAAAATAGTACGTAGCAGAATTTTAAAAATTTTTTATATCAGAGTATTTTTTAAAACACAAGTTTAACATGCTATTTGTATAAATTAACCAGATCTTATAAACCTTTGAGTGACGAAAAGCTCCTGCAATTAGTGAAGAGAAGTAACATTCTAAAAGGACCTCAACCAACTGGCCATCTTTGCTATTCTCTATCCACGATCAAAGTGAGTGTAGGCTCACATGTACAGCTCCTCCACCAGGTGATTCTCCTTCCAACCAATTGAGAGAACCCAAAGCTAGTGTTCGTAATTTGTAAACAAGAGCTCTCAGGGAATTTCAGATTCTCACCAGTAGAGTATCACTCTTAATCTCTCAATTAATCTAAGTAAGTTATGAGACTCACTCCCTATTTATAGAGGCTAGGTTTAGGGTCAGTCCTTATTAGATAAGGTCTCAAAAATTTGAATCAGAATCAAATTCGGATCAATATCTAATGAAATTCGTGTGAAAACGTGTGATCTTTTTTCGCACATTGGCAAGCTGATCTGTCTAATAGGTAGGCCAAACTTGTCCCATTGCCAGGCCTAACTTGAAGATCGGTATGCCAAACTGTCAAAAAAAATCTCAGCAAATCTTTTACTTTCCACCCAAGATTCTATAGGATAAAGTCTCAGTTTTAATTTAAATAACCCAATAGAAAAGTTGTCTAATTAAAACAACTTTATCTAGATGATCTCTAGGAAAATAAATGAATTCCTAATAATTCTACAAGTTTATCTTAATTTAATTTATTCAAAAATAAATCAACTGATAAACAGACAAGAATTATCCGATCCCAATAATTCAACAAGTTTATCTTGAATTAATTTTGTCACAAAATTAATTTAATCGATAAACAGACATGAATTATTTGATTCTTTCGAATTTCAATCAATCTAATAAATCTAATATAAGTCACCAATTATTGGAAAAAAACACCGTATCATTACAGGATTTTGTGAGTTAGCAAAGGGGACCTGATGGACCTATATAGTTCAAGCTCACGATAATTCTGAAACCCAATATCCCAAATATACATTTTATAATTATCAACTCTAACGCTACTCCACTAA
>CAMOHE010055392.1:21188-75636 GCA_946598075.1 Artocarpus hirsutus
TTACAGGATTTTGTGAGTTAGCAAAGGGGACCTGATGGACCTATATAGTTCAAGCTCACGATAATTCTGAAACCCAATATCCCAAATATACATTTTATAATTATCAACTCTAACGCTACTCCACTAAAAGCTTGGAGCTGTACTCTCGAAATATATAGAATTACGAAGCTAGTATAACTAAGTCTCCATGACATATCATAATGTATCGTATCCCCATAGGATTATCTATAATCGGCTTAAGGACAAGTTTTGTCTTACCTTCCCGATTATTTTTATCTTACATTCCATTATCTCATCATCGAAAAACTTACTGTCCAAAGATAGTATACCATTCGGTTACACCTATGTATCCAAATGGTTAAGCGCTCTAGTTTTTCAATTACAAGATAATACATATAAGAGGATATTACTACTCCTAAAAAAGAGCTATAGATTCCATATCTATGAATAATAGGTCTACGCTATCAAGAGTCATGCCTTCAATGTACCATATGCATACCACTATTAAAATGTAGGTGTCACCCTTTGGTATATCAAAAGACATAAGTCAAGACAACAGACCCACTATTCATCTCAAGATTAAGATACAATACAAATGATTATCTAAAGTGAATTGATTTGCCAAGATAGAATTATTAATCCAAATCAATTCACTTTATATCCCAATCCAACACATCGTCACCTATGATAATGTATCAATGTTTCTATTCACGAAGTCCACCTCTAATGGTCAAGACAAACCATCTCCTAATAGGGATATAGACAACATAACAATCATTATATAAATAAAATGCCCAACTTTATTCCCTCGATTGCAGATCTTATGATTTAGATTGTCACCTTAAGAATCGTGTCTTTCACATAATCTGTCCATCATATGCCCAATTCTTAAAGGTTTAGACCATCAATCTTAGACTATTGTTTTCTTAACATACATTCAACGAATATGAACATAAAGAGGACAAGATTTGGTATATAAATAATAAATAAATTCTTTATTAATAAAAATATCTTCAAAAACATATTACATTTTTACTCCTTAAGGCATACATGTCTAACACCTTCAACAAAGTTCTAAAGGTCGTCTCTATTTTAGCGCTAGGAGCTATGCTGGTTCCATTTGATTGATTGTCGATCAAATGATCATGCATAGTAGGCATTCATGTTCCTAAATAGTAATTCAAGGCTCCTACTAGCAATTCATGAGATTTAAGAATGACCATTCATCTAACTAAGAGATCTTAGCCTACAAACGTATCCTTTTAGATTATCCATGATCTGCCTATTAGTCATTTAATCTATATGTTGCTCTTGGAGATAACCTAATGTGCTCTCTATAGCAACACATTATCTCATAAGAATCTCATTAGTGACTCTTGGCCTAGAATTACACCATTAGGATCAATGCCTTTAGGTTCTGATTGATAAGGTTTTAGTACGTATTTGTGTTTTGTGCATATTAGATTCCTTTTTCCAACTATTAAATTTCTATTGCTTAGGGTTTTCATTAGGTATTATATATAATTAGCTATGCGACATTTTGTACAATGAATATATAACATATATTAATGATAAGCAAACATAACAACATTCAGTAATATAAACATAGAATGATGTAAGCATGCTATGTGCAAAATCTTGAAAACACATATATTACTACAATAATTCCTAGCCCCATTTATGTCGGCCACCTTGGGGTAGTCAAATATAAACTAGCCTAGAATACGGATCCCATCTAATTAAAATATACCTACTAACTGCTGCTTGTTTGGTTATAATTTAATTAACAGAGGTCCTTAGGGAAATTAATAATTAAAGTCATCTTCAGTGTATAACCAATATTTATATCTTCTGATCCACGATCCATAAATTGCCCCCTTAGGGTGTACAACTATGAATCATGCCCACAGGCATTTTCTTTTCGGAAGCCGCATCTAGTATACTACCGGTGGTGAACAACCTTCCTTTAGGTCAATGTCACCAGGTTTCACATATGGACCAACAATGGAGACTGTGGGTCCTAACCAAGAACCCTGTCCCACTTAATATCTATTAAAAACAAGATTTATCCAAAAACATGCATGAACAAGTTTATGAGTGGCACTCCCTATTCTACATGACATGTTATCAAACATATGTCAAATCATACCATAAAGTGCAAAAGCATGGAATAAGGCATAGCAACAAGCAATATAAATAGATGGCCACAACATTATAGTCCCACCATAGAGAAAATAAAATTAAAGATTACAAAAATAAATCAAAACATATATCAGCTTTCACTTTTGTATCTACTCCATGTATCTATCTCTATGTCTTTTGATTTTCTGAATAATCCTTTCCAATAAAATTCTTAAAATTTTATTAAGGATTTTTCTGCATTATAATTTGACCACAGTAGGTCAAATTATTTTTCTCGAGCTTCAAAAAAAATTTACCCCTAATTTTTCTCCTTTAGAAAATTAATAAAATCAATTAAATAATTTTATCCATAATTTTCTCTCATTGAAAATTAGAAACTCTATTTAAATAATTTTAATCTATAATTTTTTAAAGAGAAAATTAATAATATTATTTTTATCATTTTCCCATAAGATTAGGGTTGTTAATAATCACACAAAATAAAATTAGATAACATTTATTATTTATGATTTTCTTAGGGTTAAGGATTTGTTAATTGCGTTAGATCTAAATTCTAAATTTAAATCTTTTCTAAGTAAAATATAGATTCCCAAATTGAATTAGAAAAATTGAATTCTAGCTATTTGAATCCCATTCAAATTCAGGATTTTATTTATTATGTAACATTATTATTTTTCACAATAAATCAAAATATAAAGTTTCTAGACACCAAATAATTTTACCCATAATCATTCTCCAATTGGAAAGATTAAAAAAAATTATTTAAATAATCATAACATAATAATTTCCTTATTTAAAATTGTTATTCACTATTATTATTAATAATATAATGCATCATAATGTATCAAATAGATTACTATATTATATTATATATATAAAATAATATATCATATATATTATTAAATAATATATATTATATTATTATGAATTATATTATTATTCTATATTATAGTATATATATTATATATAAGTATATATAATCCCACGAGTCTGCAAGCAAACCCATTATATACACTTTACCTACGCCTTGCACATGCATTGGGCCAACAAGAAGCTGGCCTGTTTTCTAACTAGCCCAACAAGAAGTTGACACATAGCGTCCAAACGGACGCTACTCTCTCCTCACTAGCCGAGGTTAGAATTTCATACAATACTTAACACTTGTAGTTTTATTAAGGTAGATTAGCACCTATGCAAGCCGACTGTTTCCAAAAAGTCCACAATATATATATATTCTAGAAAATTTTAATGCAGAAAAATTCCAGAAAATAATTGTAAATGCTCCAATAGAATACTCCATCTTCATTATCCATTTTCATAGAATTGAATTACATAGAAAATCCTAAATCGTTTTCAGTTTACATAATTCTAAAAAAGCTATAAATTCTAAGCGGTGAAAATACACCGTGTCCTATTTACAATTACAGTTCCATGAATAAATCCTAGATACATATTTCCAAACTCTAAGGAACTATAGCTAGCAATAATTAAAATTAAATTCCATGATTACAAACAATTAGTATTCTCTACACATATTAATTCACATATAGAAATCTTAGAATGTTATCCCTCTAAAATTTTAATTCAGTGCATAAGGAGTGAAAATTAGATCACATAATTTATTTATAGCATAATCATGAGTTCGCTCTGATAGTAATTGTTGGAATAATCGGTTTGATGATGCAACGAAATATTAAATATTTTTATACAACACCCAAAAAACTAATTCATGATACTATAAACAATAAATGAAATCTAATATAACATACTCATTAGAGACTAGAAACAGTACTTCTAACTAAAAAATTCTTCAAGAACAAATCTTTACTATCAGATCTTCAATGCTATTCTCTTCCTACTAGTTGTTTTGTGTGTGGGCACAACTCAGTAGAAGCTCACCACAGACTCTCCTCTCAAGAGCACTTTTTTGTAAATTAAAAATAAATGAGGAGGAGAGACGTCTATTTACAGAGTCTATAGGAGGAGGTAGAAATCTATTAGGATTAGGAGATGATATTCTCTCTTCTCTATTTGCTTAACATGCAAATTCACTATGCCATATCATATTGTACATGCTTGCTTCACAAGGAAGGGAATTCAAAATACAACCAATCACATTGGAGGTCTACGTGATTATCGGTATCATCCAGGATTATTCACATTCAAAAAAATATATTTAAACTAGAATTCCATCATCCAAGATAATTATCTAATTGAAATAATTATGAATAATTTTCCTTTATCCAAATTCAAATAGAATTAGGATTTAAAACAATTATTTAAATAATTAATTATCACAAAATCCTAATTATTAAATTTGAACAAATATTATTATGAAATTAATTAATAAAATAAGCCGATTCCAAGATCTGCCCGTACTGTAGGCACCATAGTCCAAAAGGACTATGCTAGGTGCCAATCATAGTCGAGTTGGACAGTTAGACTTGCACACTAAAAGGCTTAATAACTCGTCTAGTGTAACCTCTTGTATTACCTGTGGCAAACCATTCTATACAACTAGTCAAGGAATTTGTGAGCTAGCATGGGACTTGATGGACGTATATTATCAAGCTCCAATAATAACAAATAAATTAATTCTCGATTAATTATCTAATTAATTATTAAGTTCAGTGTCTGTCCACTATAAACCTGAAGCTATACTTCTAAAAGTATACTGTATTGCAATACTCTTGAAATATAAGTCTTGTCTATGACCTCTTATATTATGTGTATCCCTATAGATTATCCATAATTAGATAAAGGACTTAGTACCATTTTACCTTCCAATTATTTTATCTTACGTTACATTATTTCATAATCAAAAAATTCATTCCTTTTATAACACATACAAAAGGAATATCATCCGGTTATCATATATATGCAGATGAGCGAGGCCTCGTCATATTTTTCAATACCCAAATAATGCCTTTGAAAGGATAATATTAACATTTTGTCAAAGAGCTATGGATTTCATGTCTATAGATTATGCTCTGATCGAACATAGGTTGCATCTCCAACATATCGAGAATGGAGACTTCATTCATTGGAACTCCTGCCTTTAATACATCAAAAGATACAAGCTATAAAAATGGAATCATGAATCCATTACAAGATTAAGATAACACATAGATGATTATCAAAAAGAACTAATTGATGTCAAATGGAATTATTAATAAAGCAATTCAACTTTAGGTCCAGTCCAATGTACAACCACCATTAGGTCTACTATACCAATATGTCTATTATGGAGTTAATCTGTTTTGATGACTAAGATGAGTCATCTCCCCATTTGGATGTTGATCCCAATTACTATATTGTTATTTATAATGTACCCAACTCTCTACTTAGATTGCAAACTATATAATTTAAGACTATTAATATCCAAGTCAGATCTTTTCTGCATACAAACTCCATATAAGCCTAATTCTAAGATTTTGTTCTAATAGCCATGGATCACATGTTCACTAATATACATTCACCAATATGATAGTAATGTGAGGACCATTATTAATAAATGTAATATTTACATTATTATTTATTTGACCAAAAAATATCATAAATACACCAAAAGTATTTATTTCTTAGGGTATTGATCCTAACAAGTATTTGGTGAAAGATGATTTATTTAGTGGGTATCAATTTAACCTAGAATCTACAAATTGTTTCTTAGATCAATTATTCTCTCTCTTCAACAACTAAAAACAACATACTTAGACATATAGGTATTTCACGTAGTGAATGAGATTCTTCACTCTTTAGTTGCCTAATATAAATTTGTCACGCCGCCAAATTGGAGTAATGACATGACAACTTATTTTAAAATAATTAAAATTTAATTTAGTTTTCTTTATTTAATACTTTATTTCCTCAAACTTTTTTGTAATATTTCGTTAATAAAAACAAAAATCAACCATTTTCTTAAATTACTAATGAGGCCTAACAAAATAAAATAACATAGAATTTGGTAAATAAAATAAATTTAAGCAATAAAAAATAAAACATATTTAAAGAGAAACAGAAATTTCTAAAATAATGTCAAGGACAAAAACACTGCAAAACACAATTTGATTCCCACCAAACCACACGATAGTGCATACATAATTCAAATAACAAATAAATAGACATCCAAATTATGGCCCGACAAAATTAAACTAAAGTGTATGAAAATAATTAGATTATTACATGCCTTGAAGGAAAATCACAAACAGATAACTTAGCTCACAAACTTTGCAAACTAACCAACAATGCTCTACTCAGCGGCATACTATGATCCTCCTAGGAGGCAAAATTTAAGATAAATGAAATATAAAATAGTGGGCGAAAAGCTCAGCAAGATCATAAGTTAACAACAATAATAAAATGCCATCGAAAAAATAATCTTGAAAATAATAAAATAATTATGAATTATTAAATGATGCATCTACCACATGATGCCAATGAATTTTTAAGATAATTACTCACCAAAATGCATCATATGATCTTTGAAAAATCATAGGTAGTTATTTACTTATCTACAAGGCCTAGAATCACTACCGAAGAGGCCTGTATGGGGCTTTTGGGACCCGCCCTCTAGGCCCTCTATAGGATCTAAACTCTATGGCCCCATGCATTTAAAACTTAACTAATTGGGGAATCTCACGCTGGCTAGTATTTTAAAACTTTTCAAAATATCGTCTTTTGGGAATTCTCATTCTAATATATTGATCTTTTATTTGCCAAGTATCTCTTTTAAATTATATTTTCAAAGTGTTTAAAAATGACTTTAAATCATAAATTCAATTCTTAAAACATTTTAAAAGACATATTTGAGGCCAAATAACTTAAATAACATGGCTACGAAAGAAAAGGGTATAAAATCTTATCTTGAAACTAGGTCATAGATCACTCCTATAACTCTACTCGAGCTGCTATGCGTTAGCTCCATGAGACAATGATTTTCCTTAAGAATAAACTCATCTATTAGTGTTGAAATTTAGCTAACTAATGAGTGTATCAATCATGGTCCTTAGTGTGCCATTAGTCACTACAAACTCTATATTTATATCACATAATGCAAACACTCTTATAATATATTTTTCAATCATTTCTAATTAGATTAAAGAGTTGAAATAGATTAAAATTACAAAATCAAGTGTGGGAGGCTTGGATAGTTGAAACAACCATCTTTAAACCTAGCAGTCGATTGGCATACACAGGAAGCAACCAAACACTATGTCAAAGAGCTGAAATTCCAACTCTACTCTATTTCACATCTCCCAGCTCAATATGGGTCCAAACCAATTCAAATCAGTTTCAATGCACTTAAAACTTGTTCTAAGGGTTTGAATTCACCTTACAAAGTTAATAAAATTTTATAATGTCCAAGAAAGTCCATTAACTAATAAGTATGATTAATTTAGGATTTTCCATGACAATGACATTAAGTTTAGAAGAAAGTACAAGTTTAGAACCTGTAATTGTAATTTCTTGTTAAATTGTCAAGAATGGCCTCAAATGACGAGCTTAGTCATACTATGCATGTTGAGCTAATTTAGGAATAACTACAAGCTTTTAGCTAAAAGGCTTAATGGCAAACCTAGACAGTCGATGATAAGATGAACGATGATGAAAGAATGAAGAAGCTTAATAAAATGATTGACTCGAACACTTGTTATATGTAAAGATTCATAAAATTTCAACTTAAATTCCATGATTATATAATTAGATTAAGTTTAGTAGTATACATATAGCACCCAAATAAATAAATTAAGATTAATTAATTTAATCTAGTTATTGGTGTTAATTAATTAAAAATTTGTGATCCATTTCTAGTATCAATATTATTTTTGAATTAATTTTTCACGTAGATTATCATTATTGTGAATTGACTGTTAATTTTTGTTCAATTATATGTGTTTGTATACTTGTATTAACATAATTGTTTCTAAACATAACTTAGACAACATTATTTGTATTAGGCTATATTTAGTATTCCACATTTCATAGAGGCCCAACTGCATTACTTTTCTTTTTCCTTTTCTTTTTTTTTCCTTTCCTTTTCTTTCTTTCTTCTCCTTCTTTTCTCTCATTCATGCTTAAGACTTAGCTTTTCTTCCTCCTTTTCTTTCTCTCATTGGTTCTCTCTCTCTTCCTCCATGAAACTTCAAAATTTCAAAACTCCATATCTTTCTCATTTAAAGTCAAAATTGCATGACCTTTGTCTCTATGCTTGTGGCGATGAGGACAATTAAGGAAGACCCACACCGACTATGAAAAACCACCATCCTCATAGCCCACCGGAGCTTTACTGCAATCCCCATTGTGAGTCGCCACTGCCGGTGGTAGTGGTCGACATCATACACCTCAAAACATTCATGGCAACCTCTATTTCAAAACTGCTTAAGAGATTTTGTTAAATACTTCCTATATTATTCAATTTTTTAAGTAGGGTTTTCTACTATGTCTTCCCATTTTATTTAATCAAAATTTTTCCTTTTTTGTGCTTGATTTTTGATTCATGATGAGAAATTGGCATGGCTATTTTGTGCCACGAAATACTCTTTGACTTGTCAAGTTTTCTAATCTTTAAAAATTTAGTGTCTTGTTGGTATAATTCATGTCTTAAGCCTTCATAGTTTTCAATATTTCAAGTTAGATCTGAGTGTTTGATGAGGAACTTGATTAAGTGGATGACTTTTTAGAAGGCATAAAATGCTATGTAGTCAGAAAATGATGTATTCATGTTAGATTTGGTTAGTGGATACATGCATATTAGATGTTTGATAAAATGTCTAACTAAAGAAATGCTTTTATATTATCTAAGTTTTGATTGTCAACTTAGAAGGCTTAATTTTGAGCTTTTAAAGTATGCACATGATACTATTTTCATATATGTTTTAGCTATTTGAGTATTAAGTTGAAAGGGATAGAGATCATATAGCTGATTGGAAGACTTCTTATTTATGACTAAACTATGAGATATGATATAAGTGAGCATTATGTTGCTTTTCCTGTTTATTTATTATTCATGAAAATTTAAGGAATAATCTTTACTAATTACTTGCGGTTTGGCTATTACTTGAAAAATGATATGCAACACAATGTCAATGATCCATTTGAAAGTTTGACACATGAGTGTTACATGTTCATATATGACTTGACTGTCAGGAGTCTCTGAACACGTATGCGACTTGCATGCAGGATTCATGACGGTCTCAGGAGAACTTTTATTTGTTTTTAATCATGAATGAATCTTATAGTGTTTGTTGGACCTTAATGTGGAACTTTCATAGGGAAGAATAACAGTGTTATTGTAAATATGCCTTTGGTCAAGGAAATAATGTATGA
This sequence comes from Artocarpus hirsutus, assembly GCA_946598075.1. Lineage (NCBI taxonomy): Eukaryota > Viridiplantae > Streptophyta > Magnoliopsida > Rosales > Moraceae > Artocarpus > Artocarpus hirsutus. The sequence continues at coordinate 30,657 of CAMOHE010055392.1, forward strand.
ATTAGTTATTGGATATGCCAAGAAGTTCATATTAGTAAATGGTGATTGTTTTACCTCTCTAAGCCTTTGGTCAAACGACAATCATTATGAACACATGGTTTGTCAAATGTCTTATTAATTTACGCCTATAGTGGAGTTGTTAGATCTTCTCACTCCGTTCTTAAAGTTAGAAAGAGTTTTGTGATTTAAGACGTGTTCTTTTAGCCCAACATACAAGATGTTTAGACCTTATTTTGGAAGAGATATACTTTTGAGATTGTTGTCTTACGTTGGGAAGTTAAATAAGATTGTTCAAAATCAAGCATAGGGGCTGCCGATGTAGAAGCCAAAAACTCTATCTTTTCTTGAAGTTTTTTAGGCTTGGATCTTTTATGCATTCTACCTTTGAGTAGCCACATGAATCATGTTAATTAGATAACCACATCTTAACTTATTAATCTTTAAAGTTTAGACACGTTTTAGCAGTTTTGTTGAAAAACCTGATTGTATAGTCAGGATTTGACACATTATTGTAAACATAAATGGAGTAAAAATTAAGCATCTAATACCTCTTTGGAAAGTTCTAGGTCTTTGCTTCATTTAGCCACTAATTTTGTAATTTTTGAAGGTGTATAGAATATTTTATGAATATTTCCGTAACAGCCACTAAAGTTGTAAGTTTTCAAAAATCGGTAAAACCAAAGAACTGAAACCGTTACTTTTTGATACACAATACCTACACCCAAATTGACTCTAGACACTTTTAAAACCTATAAATTATGACTTGTAGCATTTGGCTTCACATCATTTAGGATTTTGTGACCTAAGTGTGCGCATTCGACATTTCGCTTAGAAACTTTCAGAATGTTGCAAGGTTTCTTGAAGTCTAGGACTTTGATATCTTGAAGATTACTTTGAGGAATTTAGAAGGTTCACGTACTGGTGTGAAATGACTAGATATAAGATTTTTCGATGTATTTCCTTTAATGCCAACTTTGCTTGGTGACTAAGGGAATCTTAAGAATTTGATTCTAGTATGAGACTAAATAAAAAGCTTACATTTTGATATGTTATAATTGGTTATGTCTTATTTGCATAATTGTTGCATTGGCATATGCATTGTATTTGCGTTGGACATTGCACTTGCCAAGATGCTTGGAACATGAAGGCCCTTGAGCTGTTAGCTCAGGTCATAGTATTCATGTAAGCATAGACCCTTGAGCTCTTTTGCTTAGGTCATGGTATATTAATTACTATGGGTGATGTGGAACCTGTAATAGAGCAAGTGTAGGAGGTGGGAATTTACCTCCTATTGATTATGTTTGTTATTTAAATTATGTTATTTACTTTTTAGTTCTTTTAGTCAAGATGGGTAAGCATCTTATTCTGATCAGACTTATTTCCTGATGACTAGTTGAAATAGGTTGGCTAGCCTTAATAAGACTTATTGCCTATGGCTCGATGAGGTTTATTGTGTTTATAAATATATTTCAATGTTGGCGAGGCTCATCGTGTTAATTTATATATCAACGTTGGTGTAAGATTCACTAGTGTTGAGTTTAGTGACATAGAATAATTTTGAGACCTTTAGAAAAACAGCCAATATGAAGACTGTGAAAGAGCTTTGAAATAGGTACAATAGCTAAAGAATGAGCTTTAGATTTGGCTCTGCTGTTGGAAAACAATTATGCATTGGATTTTTAAAAAAAATTAAGTAAAATGTTTTTTTAAAACAAGTTAGACATGCTATAAATTAATAAAAGATCTTTTGTACCTCTTAGTAGACTGGAAAACTATAGGAACTGCAACTAAAGAAATCTACCAGAAGAGCCTTAACCAACTGATCTTTCTTACTATTCTCTTTCCACAATCAAAATATGGGTGGTTACACGTCATTTAGTTTTTTCTCAGGTGACTTCTCATTCTAACCACAAGAGAAAACCAAGAGCTAAGGTTTGAGATGTTGAACAATAGCCCTATGGGAGTTTTAAAGTTTCTTTCTCTAAATAAATTTCTCAAATGATTTAAGAAACAATAGAAAATAGTTCCCTTTGTATAGAGGTCGGATTTGGGGCTAGTCCTCATCAGATTTGGCCTCAAAATTCAAGTTTGGATTAACTTTCTAAGTACAACATGTAAAGCACATAGATTGTTGACATGGTAGGTCTAGTCTATTGGTCTATCATGATAGCACTCCTTCGACATGTTTTAGCTCCTAAGATTTATCCCATTAATTTAAACCAAACCTAATAGATAAATCCTACTTTATTTGACCTGGATATCCTTTATAGAGCCTCAATTTTAATTCAAACAACGTAATAGAAAAGTTATCTGATTAAAACGGTCATATATAGATACTTCTATACAAATAAAATCTATTTTAAATTATTCAACATATTTAACATGAAGAAATTCATAAAATTAATTCAACTAATAAAACAACATGAATTATTAAATCCAATCTTTTGAATTTTAACCAATCTAATAAATAATATAAGTTACCAAATTGTAGTAAAAACAAGCCGTATCATTACAAGAAATATTATGAGCTAACAAAGCAGACCTGATAGACATATTTAGATCAAGCTCTAGTAATTATAAAATAAGATATCTCTGATATGTATATTTTACAATTATCAACTCTAAAACTATTCCACTAAAATCTTTGAGATGCACTCTTAAACTAAATAAAATTACGAAACTCCAATAAGTTTATTGTCTATGACATATCATAATGTATAACATCCTAATAGGATATTTATAATCGGCTTAAGAATAAATTCTATTTTACCTCCCGATTACTTTTATCTCATGTTTCATATCTCATCATTGGAATACTTACTATTCATAACCAATAATAAGCATACCATTCAGTTACACATATGTATCCAAATGATTAAGTGCTCTACTTTCAATTATAGGATAATGCCTATAAGCGTATATCATTAACTATACAAAAGAGTTATGGATTCCATAGCTATGAATAACGAGTCTACGTCAATCAAGAGTTATGTCTCCAACATACCGGTATGCATACCATCATATAATTGAAGATGTAATCCTTTGACACATCAAAAGATACAAGTTAAGAATATGGACCCATTGAATCATTTTAGGATTAAGATGCAACACATCTGATTGTCAATAGTGAATTGGTTTAAGCAAATAGATTTATTAATCAAATCAATTCATCTTTAGTCTTGATTCAATATATCTTCACCTATGACAATATACCAATGTTTCTACTCATGGAGTCTAGCTTTGATAACCAAGACAAGTCACCTCCTATTAGGGATGTAGACAACATAACAATCTTATCATGAATAAAAAGCCCAACTTTATTCCCTCGATAGTGGACCACGTTTAAGATTTATGTCTTCCACATAATCTATCCATCATATACATGATTCTAAAGGTTTAGATTGATAGTCTTAGATTTTGTTTGCTTGTCATTTATTCAACATAAATGAACATAAAGAGGAAAACACTTGATATATGAAAATAAATAATAAACTATCTATTGATTAAATGTCTCCAAAAATATTACATCATTTAATCCCTAGGGCACCTGGACTAAAAATCTCCCACTTGTTGTAAGTGAGTAAATGTGATGTTACACATCCCCATAGCCTCTAAGTGCTTCTCGAAAGCCTTCGTTTATAGTGTCTTCATGAAAGGATTAGCTATATTATCCTCGAAAGCAATCTTGTATATTGCAACATGTGCATTCACTATAAAATCCTTTATCACATGATACTTTTGATATGTATGTTTACCCTTCTTGTGAAATCTATTAGACATGGTGCCCTAAGAAGTAAATATTATAATAAGTTTTGGGAGACATTTATCAATAAAGAGTTTATTTATCATTCATACATCGAATGTTGTCTTCTTTATGTTTATTTTTGCTGAATGTATGATAAGCAAACAAAATTCTGAGACTATCGGTCTAAACCTTTAAGATCATGCATATGATGAACAAATTATACAGAAGACATGAATCTTAAAAGTGATGATCTAAATGATAAGATCCACTATCAAGAGAATAAAGTTGGGCACTTTATTCATACTAAGATTGTTATGTTATCTACATCCCTAATGGGAGATGGCTTGTCTTAGTTATCAGAGTGGGACTCCATGAGTAGAAACATTGGTATATTATCATAATTTCATTTATTGGATAAAGAGAAAAAGGTGAATTGATTTGGTTAATAATTCCATTTATTTAAATTATTTCACTTTAGACAATCTATGTGCTACGTCTTAATCCTGAAATGACTAATAGGCCCATATTCTTGACTTATGTCTTATGATGTACCAAAAGGTGACATCTTAATTTGATGATGGTATGCATGTCGGTAAGTTGAAGATAGACTCATGATTGACGTAGGCTCATTATTCATAGATACAGAATCCATAGTTCTTTTTGTAGAGTTAATGATATTCTCTTATATGCATTATACTGTAATTGGAAGACTAGAGGACTCAACCATTTGGATACATAGGTGTAACTGAATAGTATACAATTTATAAATAGTAAGTATTTCAATGGTGAGATAATGGAACGTAAGATAATCGAGAAGAAAAAATAGACTTTATCCTTAAGCCGATTATGAATATCTTATAGGGATGTGACATATTATGAAATGTCATAGACGGTTTGCTTTTTCGAGCTTTGTAATTTTATATAATTCGAGAGTACAGCTCTAAGCATCTAGTAGCGTAGTGTTAGAGCTGATAATTATAAAATATGTATATAAGATATTGTATTTTACAATTATAGGAGCTTGATCTATATATGTCCATCGAGTGCCCTTTGTTAGCTCATAATAAATCTTGTAATGATACGACATATTTTTTCTACATATTAGTGACTTATGTTAAATTATTGGATTGGCTAAAATTCAAGTTAATTGGATTTAATAATTCATGTTAGTTTATTGGTTGGATTAATTTTGTGAATAAATTTAAGATAAACACTTAGATTAATTTTGTGAATTAATTTAAGATAAACATGTTGAATTATTTGGATAATATTTTATTTGTATGAGATTATCTATATATGACTATTTTAATTAAATATCTTCTCTGTTGTGTAATTTAAATTAAAATTGAGGCTATATAAAGGATATTCGGGTCCAATAAGAAAAGATTTGTCCAATTAGTTGAAATTGAATCAATTAAATAAATCTGTGAGGTCAAACTTCAAATTAGATTCGAAGTCTGTGGCCGTACAGTTGACCATGCCTTTGTATCATGGTCGACCATGATAGGTAAATCTAAAAACGTGTTTCACGTGCTTTTAGTATGAAGTTGATATAGATTCAAATTTTAAAGCCTAATCTAATAAGGTTTAACCCTAGATCTGACCACTATAAATAGGGAGTAAGTTTTCTTTGTTATTCACATCATTTGAGAAGCATACAGTGAGCACTCTAATGAGAAAAACTTTAAAACTTCCTAAGAGCTATTGTTCAATATCAATAATCTTAGCTTTAGGTTTTCTCAAGTGGTTGGAAGGAGATTCACCGAAGCAAAAGCTATACGACTTGCGACCACCTGCACTCTGATCGTGGATAGAGCATAGTAAAGAAGATTAGTTGGTTAAGTTCTTCTGAAACGTTGTTCTCTTCACAGATTCCTATTGCTTTTGGTATGCAAAAGAGGTATGTAAGATCCATCATTAATTTATGTACTTAACATGTCAAATCTGTTATTTGAAAAATACTTTGATTTGAAATTTTTAAAATTTCGCTACGTACTATTTTCCAACAAAGTCTTGGTTGTATTATCATAATACAGCATTATCGGCTTACCTATATATGCTAGAAACTACCTCAAGATCTCTAAAGAACTTGTGGAACCACATAGCTTCTTTTGATGCTTCATTAGCTACCACATACTCAGCCTCCATCATCGAATATGAAGTATAATCTTGCTTGACACTTCTCAAACAGTGGCACCTCCTCATAGAGTAAACACAAATCCTAAAGTCGATCTTCCTATATCCAAACAGGATTCAAAATCCAAATCAATGTATCCAAGAGGTGTTAGATCCTCACCAAAATATACTAGCATATAATCTCTAGTCCTTTTTAGGTACTTGAAAATATAAATGATCGTAACCCAATGGTTTGGTCTTTGATCTGACTGGTATCAACTTACAATCCTAACTACATAACGTATGTCAAGTCATGTGTAAAACATAGCACACATGAAACTACCTGCTGCCATAGCATAAGGCACGTCTTCATGTATTCTTTTCTTCATCAAACTTTGAAGGGTCTTTCTTAGAACAAGCAATTCCAGATCTAGATGGTTGCCCACCTTGCTTGAATTCTACATTGCATACTTCTCAAGAATCTTGTCTATGTAGGTAGCTTGGGGTAAAGCTATCAATTTGCTTTTCCTATCTCGAAAGATTTGGATACCTACAACATAATTAACTTCAGCTAAGTCCTTCATGTCAAAATGCTTATTTAATTATAATTTGACCGATGACAATGCCCGAACGTCATTGCTAACAAGCAGAATGTCATCTACATAGAGTAGTAAAAAAACCACCTTTCCATTCTTAATATGTTTGTAAACACATAGTTCGTCCATGTTTTGTTCGAATCTATAAGTCTTGATTACTTAATCAAATCTTATGTTCCAAGAACAGGAAGCTTACTTAAGTATATAAAAAGACTTTAGTAGCTTACAAACCTTATTTTATTGACGCTTAGCTTTGAACCCATTTGGTTATATCATATATAAGGTCTCATCAAGATAGCCATTCAAAAAAGCCATCTTTATATCCATTTGCCAAATCTTATAAATGAGAGTGGTAGCAATGGATAAGAGAATACAAATGGACTTAAGCATGGCTATCGGCAAAAAGGTTTCCTCGTAGTCGATTCCTTCTTTTTGCATGTATCCTTTGCTACCAGTCTAGCCTTGTAGGTTTTGACTTTCTCATTTGCATCTTTCTTTCTCTTATAGACCCAATTACACTCTATGGGTTTTACCCCTTTATAGAAGATCCACAAGCTCTCAAACTTGATTAGTCTTCATGTCACTAACTCAAATACAAGTGGTGACATGGCGGATTAATTAAATTAATTAAATAAGATTTAACTAAACTGTCAATTAATTATTTGTTAAATTCAAGAAAATATATTTGGTTATTAATAAAAAGGTGATAAATTTAAAACCTTTTAGATAATTACCATTTATTAAGTCCTAGTAAAAAATTTTCTAAATTACCCCTAAACTAAATCAGAATACAATATGATGTCAATGGGAGTGAGTTGAGCCTATCGGCTCACATTGTGCATACACATAGTACCGACATAAACAAAATACAAACCACAGTCCAACAGGAAATAAATAAAGTCTTTAATATTACATGCCTTGTTGATTAGAATAGATAAGTTAAATGTCTCACTATCTAGATGAGAATATCAACAACATCTACTCGGTGGCATTCTAAGGTTCACTTGGAGGGGAAAGGTTTAAAACAAAATAGTATAATCATGAGCAAAAGGCTCAGTAGGACTTAGATTTCAAAATCATCAATTTTAGAATAAAATATGGTAAATGAATTTAAATGCACTTTAGAAAAAAAATTATAAATTAAACAAATTCATACTTACTAGTCATCTTCTTGAATTTATCTCGGATTGTGCACAATAGTCATGATGAATGACTAATCAAACTTGACTTACCGTTCATTATCTGTTATTATCTCATGTCATTTTTTGTTTTTGATCATGTGCAAAGCCTGCAAAGTCACCACCGTAGGAGCCCAGCTGGGTTTCAAGACCTGCTCTCAAGGTCGCTCTCTATACGACCTAATCTTTATGTATGGCATCATGCACGTACACATATAAATCATTCCGAATGGGGGTTCTGTGTCTGTTCGGTATCCATTATCATTCAATCACATCATTCTCCTAGTACTCTTTTTATCAGATTATTGTTTTACATTCATTATTATTCATCCATCATCATGATTCATCAGCATCATTCATTACCTATATCTATTGTTTTAGTTAATTATCGGCATTCATTATCATAATATCTAACATCTATTGGAAATAAATAAAAGCAAGCAACTTGTTTCTGAAAACATCTCAAAAGTACAGAATGGTCAAAACTCGTTTTAAAATCGTGGCTTCTAAAAAAGAAAGGTCTAGAGTCCTACCTTATTGTTTAGCATGATAGCACTAACTCCATTGTCCCAGTACGCTACATGCTAGCTCCTCAGATTCGTGATCAACCTTATACGTGGACTAGATTCTGTAATATCTAATTCAAAACATTCTACATTAGTATGTTATTCCATGGTGCCTTAATGTGCCTTTAAGGTCTGTAAAATCATGTTACAAGGTCAAAATCCCTTTTTATCATTTAACAATGAAAACTAGTGAAAAAGTACCATTTTTATGTTGTTCGGTTGGCCTGCTGATCACTCAGGTCTAGCCTGCCGAACTGTTGGTGTTTGGCCTATTGATTATTTAAGTCCTACCTGCCAAACTGTTTGAGTCATGTCTCCCGAAGAATGAGTTCGGCCTACCAAACTATTGAATCTAGCCTGCTGAAGGGTAAGTTTGGCCTGCCAATCTGTTGAAATGTAGAAAATTCAAAACTTCGAGTCTTGTTCAGTCCAACATAAAAAGCTTATTTAACTTGCTTTATAGTTCTCAGAGCATGGAAAATGTTCAGAAGGAGTAAAATAGCATACTAGAACTTATTTTAACACTTTTCCCTCAAATTTTTATGCATTTTCTCCATTTATCTAAAAATTGAAAAAAATGAAAAACTTAGTTTCATTCAGTTTTAGTTCAAACAAAGCTTGGGTTCGTGTTAGTTTGAGTTCCTGAAACTCAGATTAAGCATTGCCTAAGCTCAGGGTGATCATATTACAACATGCATGACAAATTTAAGGTGAAAATTAAAAACTTTGAAAAGAGAGCTAACCTCAAATAAATGGTTTTGAGCTGGTTTAAGTTGGCTTGAGGGCTTCTAAAGCTATGTTGTTGCATCTAAATTCTTGAAAAATGATGGAGTATGGTTGGCTTTTTCTTTGAGTTGCATAGTGAGAGTAAGAGACATGGAAAGAGAGAAAAATAGGGGAGAGAGAGACGAGTTTGAGAGAGTGAGTGTGAGTGAAGAAGATTAAAGAGAGGGGTGGGTTTAGGACCTATTAGGAATTTGGCATTTTGTTTTGTTCTAACATTATCTTTTATTAAATATAATTTTGGGAAATAAAATAAATAAATAGAAATTATCAAAGTTTTATTTAAAAGGAGTTAACAAAATGATAAAATTCATTCATGGTTATTTTTAACAAGTCTCAAAATTTAAGATGACTAACGAGATAATTAAAAGTGAAATTAATTAGGAAAATATTACAAAATGATTAGATTATTCTTAATTTGAAATTAGGCACACTAATCCACCAAGTTATGTACTAATCACCCGCAATTAACTTTTGGACATTACACTTCATAGACTTTAACTCAGTGTTCATAGCCTTTGTCTAGAGCTTGAATCAACATCCTCTATAGCCTCTTTGTAAGTATAAGGATCCATGTCATGTTCAACTAGTTCGGCTAACTAAGCATTACCACTGAACATATACATCTCGTGTTGATGCCCGAACCTCCCGCTATGCTAAAGCTTCCTAGGTTGTTGTTTAGCCTATTTTTCTACATTGATTGGATTAGTTTCAATTGGAACCTCCAGACTAATTAAATCACCTGCAAGCTCCTCAAGTACCACCCTACTATAAGGCCTAAAATCATTCATGTAACTTTTCTCAAGAATAGTTGCATTTGTTGAAACCACGACTTTATTTTCTTTTGGGTTACAGAAATAAACACTTTTTGTCCCTTTGGATATCCTACAAACATGCACACCTCCAAATGTGCTTTCAACTTATTCATTTTCTACTCTAGGCCATGAATAGAACATCCCCATATACAAATATGGTTTAAGGATGTCTTTCTACTTGTCCAAAATGCATAAGCAGTGTTAGGAATCGATTTTGAAGGCATATTGTTCAAAAGATAACAAGTAGTGCATATCCCTAGAAAGATGAAGGCAATGTCGAATAACTCAACATGCACCTGACCATGTCCAATAAAGTCCTATTCTTTCTCTAAAACACACCATTCTACTGCAGAGTACCCGGCATAGTCAAATGGAATAAAATCTAATTCTCTACCAAATGTCCTAAGAACACATCTGACTGGTACCCTCTAACTTGATTGGATCAAAGTGTCTTTATGGGTTTACCTAATTGCTTTTTTGCTTCGGCTCAAAACTCCTTAAACTTGTCAAAAGTTTCGCATTTATGATGCATTAGGTAGACATATCCATATCTTGAGTAATCATCAATAAAAGTGACAAAATACTCATACCTTCCTCATGCCTTGATGTTCATATGACACAAACATCACTATACACAAGTTCTAGAACCCTATCGGCTCAATTGCCCTTAGACCCGAATGGTCTTTTAGTCATTTTGCCATCCAAACAAGATTCACATTTCGATATAAATTCCACCTCTAAATAACTTAAAGATCCGTTACTTACCAACTTTTGAATCTTATTCAAGCCAATGCGACGTAAGTTCCAAAGATAAGCTTATTCGAGTGAGAAATCTCAAGTCTTTTAGAGTTATCATTTATTTCAATGTTCAACAATGAGTCCTTGTTAGGTTTGATAATATATAGGTTGTTTTGCATCCATCCACTACAGACAAAAGATTCATTTTTACAAATCATAACTTTTATATTAAAAGAAATTGAATAAGAATCCTTAAATAAAGAAGCAATAGAAATTAAATTCCTTTTAATTTTAAGAACATAAAAACAATTTATCAAAACTAAACTCCTATAACTATCAAAATAAAGATGGATGTCTCCCACTGCTATAGCCAACACTAAAGACCCATCGCCTATTCGTAATGTGAAGTGCTCATATAGCATATTTCTCGTTTTCTTGAACCCTATAGAGAAACACAAACATGATTGGTCGCTCTAGATTCTATGACTCATGTGTCACTTGATTCTTCAACTAAATAAGTCTTAACAACTAGAAGTTCACATTTACCTCCTTTAGTTTAGAAGTCCTTGCAATTCTACTTGAAGTTGTTGACCTTCCTACAAAAGAAACACTTTAACTTCTTTAGGTTTCTCTTCTTTTTCTTCTTCTTATCCTTGCATTTGCTAGAATAGAAGACTTCTAGTTCTTAGCCTTTGCTTCTTTCTGTTCCCAAAACTAAAATTAGAACCAGATGCAACTGCCAAGTTTGCCTCCCCACCAGTCGGAGTTTCCTTGATCAAGTTTTCAAACTCTTGTAACTACTTCATCAAAGACCATAGTCATCTGTAACTCAGCATCAATGTCAACTCTATAAGTTTGAGCCTCTATGAGGTAACCCATGACCAATATCAAAAGCTCCTTCACTAGCGTCCCCAATTTTTGCTTGAAGTTGAGAAGCTTTTGAAGAGCCCTTTGTCGATTCGTCAAAGCTTGAACTCCAAACATGTCATCAAGATTATCCATGATTTGATGAGCAACCTCATGATCTTCATGTTGAGCTTATAGCTCGTTATTCATGCTAGCCATGATATAGCAGCGAGCTTGATCATTAACATCCTTCAAGCATTCTACACTTCGATTTATTCATTAATGGATTCGTTGGTAGGTGTAGGAGGACACGGTGTGGTTAGCACAAATTTTAGTTTCTTAAAGGATAAGACGATATTTAGAGTCCATGTCTAATCATTATAGTTCTCGCCAATTAAAGTGTTTTTATCATTTATCAAAGATAAAATGTTTTTAGACATTTTGATCTGCAATGAAGATTCATATATCAAACACAAGCAAAATTCAACAACAATTTAGTAAGATGCATCCTTTCCTAAGGGTTGGAATCACCATGTGTTACCTATGAACCAATGATGGAGGCCTTAGGACTTCTCGCACTTAATATTTTAGATATAAAGGTTTTATGTTAACATGTATGAACAATTTTTAATTAGTGGCACTCCCTATTCTACATGATATGTTATTAACATACATGGCAAAACATATTATAATGCAAACAAGCAACATAACAAGCAAAACTACAAGCAATATAATAAATAACCATAATATCATGGTTCTACCCTAAAGAAAAGAAAATAAAAGATTACCAAAATTAATCAAAACATTTTATTGATTCTTTATTTTGTATCTTCTAGTAGTATCCTTCTTCGCATATCATTAGTCTTAAATTTCAATCTTATATAGATCGAATTTTATTCTCTGGTTGTCATAAAATCTCATTTGTTTTTCTCAAAATTGTTCCATAAAAGAAAATCCTCACAAAAATAACAAAAGATGGCTTTCTTTTGCCTCACGGTTGATCGTATTATGTATATCCTAGTTGACCTCATCATCGTAGTCCAGAATCTAAAAAGCCTTTTCTTCATTTTTTTTGTAGTTTTAATTTTGACAATAATTAAAAAAACTCATGAAAATTTTACAAATATAGAAAATAAATAGCCCAATAGTCAATTCCATCCTCTAGATCTGTCTTCTCTTCAAACAATTATTTTAATACAAATTTACAAACAAAAATTAAAATAATAAATCCTAGATGGTGATGAGAGGTTGGCATCTAATCGCATAAAAATCCTAGATACACATTCTAACTTCTAAGAAATCATAATCGGTAAAATTAATTGATTAATATAATAATTAAAAAAGAAATTTAATCAACAATAATTTATTAATAAACATCCACCATATAATCTCATGACAACATATAATTATTTAGAAACCCTAGAGTGCCAACTGCCTAAAAATTGTAATTAAAGCATAGCAGAGATTAAGATCACATAATTTATGTATATAGTATAATCACAAACCTATAAAATCTCTGTAAAACTAAGGCTCTAATACCAATTGTTGGAAAACGATTAATCAATGGATTTTAAAACAAATTTAATTAAAAAAATTTTTCAAAACAAGTTAGACGTGCTATAAATTAATAAAAGATCTTTCATATCTCTTAGTATACCAGAAAACTATAGAAACTGTAACTAAGAAAATCTACAAAAAGAACCTTAACTAACTAGCATTCCTTGCTATTCTTTTTCCATGATCAGAATACAAGTGGTCACATATCATTCAGCTTTTCCTCAGGTGACCTCTCCATTCAACCACAAGAGAAAACCAAGAGTTAAGGTTCGAGATGTTGAACAATAGCCCTATGGGAGTTTTAGAGTTTCTCTATCCAGAATACTCTCTAAATTTCTCAAGGGATCTAAGAAACAATAGAAAATAATTATTTTTATATAGAGGTCAGATTTGAGACTAGTTCTTATCAAATTTATCCCCAAAAATTGAGTTTAGATCAACTTTTTGAGTAAAACGTGTAAAGCACACGAATTGTTGACGTCAGGTCCGGTTGACCAACTATCGTGGTAGCACTCCCTCGACGTGCTTTTAGCTCCTGAGATTTATCCAATTAATTCAAACTAAATATAATGGATAAATCCTACTTTATTTGACCTGAATATGCTTTATAGAGCCTCAATTTTAATTCAAACAACCAATTAGAAAAGTTGTCTGATTAAAAGAGTCATATACATATAATCCCATACAAATAAAATCTATTTTAAATAATTCAACATGTTTATTTTGAATTAGTTCATAAAATTAATTCAACTAATAAAACAACATGAATTATTAAATACAATCTATCAAATTTTAATGAATCTAATAAATAACATAAGTTACCAATCTGAAAGAAAAACATAGCGTATCATTATAGGAAATATTATAAGCTAGCAAAGGGAACCTGATGGACATATATAGATTAAGCTCCTATAATTATAAAATAACATATCCCTGTTGCGTATATTTTATAATTATCAACTCTAAAACTATTCCACAAAAAGCTTTGAGCTACACTCTTGAACAATATAAAATTACGAGACTCTAACGAGTTTATTGCCCATGAAATATAATAATGTACAGCATTCCCATAGGTTATTCATAATCGGCTTAAGAATAATTTCTATTTTACCTTCTCGATTATTTTTATCTTATGTTCTATTATCTCACCATTAGAATACTTACTATTCGTAAGCAATAACAAATTGTATACCATTTTGTTACACATATGTATCCAAATGGTTAAGCGCTTTAGTTTCCAATTACAAGATAATGCCTATAAGATAATAATATTAACTCTACAAAATAGCCATGGATTTCATATCTATAAATAGTGAGTCTACTTTAATCAAGAGTCATATCTCCAATGTACTGGCATGCGTATCTTCATATAATTTAGGATGTCACCTTTTGGTACATCAAAAGACACAAGTCAAAAATACGGACTTGTTGATTGATTTTAGGATTAAGATGTAACACATATGATTGTCTAAAGTAAATTGAATTAAACAAATAGAATTATTAATGAAATCAATTCATCTTTAGTCTTGATCCAATATATCGTCACCTATAACAATATTCTAATGCTTCTACTCATGGAGTCCAACTTCGATGACCAAGACAAGTCATCTCTCATTAGGGATATGGATAAGATAACAATCATACAATGAATAAAGCACCCAACTTTATTCCCTCGATTGCAGACCTTATCATTTAGACTATCACCTTTAAAATTCATTTCTTATGCATAATCTATCCATCATATGTACGATCTTAAAGATTGAGACTGATAGTCTCAGACTTTTGTTTGCTTATTATATATTCAACATAAATGAATATAATGAGGACAATACTTCACATATGAAAATAAATAATTAACTCTGTATTGACTAAAAGTCTCCAAAAACTATTGCATTATTTAATCCTTAGGGCCTAGTATCACATCTAGATACTAGCATGCGTATACATATCGTTATGTGATGGTTTGGTGTTCTTGTTATGCCTTATATTGTGCAATGTGTATTTGTGAGTCGATACATGTGATTGAAATCGTTTTCTTATTGTAACCCCCCCTAACTGAGCATTTGGCTCATCTTTTTTATGTTTTCCCTCTTTCGAGGATTTTATAGATTTGTGTTAGCTATTAGTAGCACTTAGTTGCCGCTTTCAGAAGCTTGAAGGCCAAGACAGCTTATGTACGATTTTCTTGTACTTAATTTTTAATTCTTAGTGCATTATTGTACTTTGTGTATAGAGGTTGTATCGTTGCGGCAGTTTCCCACGTCTATATATTTTTGAGATATTCAATCATGTTGGTTTCTTCTTATTATTTTCAATTTAAAAACTCTAGAGCAAGTATTTTACCTATTTTTTATAATAGTGACGTTTTAGTTTTAGAGTAGCATAATCTGCTTTATTTATATTAATTTTAATTATCTACTAACCTCGATTTTGGGGCGTTACAATACAATACTGTTAAGTATTATGATTAGAAACTAATTTAGATTAAAAAAACCTTCCATCTCAAGGTCAATATTAAGAAATTTTATCAGCTACAAACTTAAAATTTAATAGATAAGAATTTTAATACTGTAGTGGCAGTGTATAGATTAACACATTAATGCAGTTAAATGACATTAACAGGCCCTCAATAAATAAAAAAGTTTTATATTGCTAATGTAATGATAAAAAAACTCCTAGAATTAAATATTGTAATGTTCACATTTAAATCAAGGATTTTCCTAGAAAATTACATGTTTTGATTTTTGTAATTTAATGGTTTCTAGAATTAACATAAAAATTCTAAAATTCTATAGTGAATATTAAATTTGAATTTAATAACTTTTTTGTGATCGAGTAATTATGTTGATAATTTTCACAACAATATAAGGTATAAGAAATTTTAATTTGCAAATACCTTAAAAATCCTATTTATAAGAATTTTCAAGTGTGGTATGATGTTAACAGTGTATTGATAAACACTGTCACATGTAGCAACTCCTAAATTGGCTATTAGTTAAAATCAGAGTTATATGAGTAGCATTTTTGGTTAAAAAAAATTGTTATCTAAATTCAAGAATTGACATTATCAAAAACTATATCATTATCGAGACAAAGTGTATGAAAAGTCAAGTTTAGGTTTCATTCAAACCATGGCTAGGAATTTAAAGCAAATTAGTCCAATTGTCTATGAATAGGATCATTTGTTTCAAGAAGCCATTTTGTACTTTTTCTCACATGTGCTCTAGGAAGAAAACTAGTCTTCTTAGTCCCATTCTCTTCCAATTTTTCACTTCCACTACCATCAAAGCCACTAGCCAAAAATCATAGAGAAGAAAGAAATGATAGCTTTATAAAAATGGAGTTGTTTATGTCCTTAAATGCACATATTTTTGCTATATTCTTGATACTTTTATTTAATTTTGCTTATTTTTATATATTTTACTTTTATTTTGTTTTTGTTAATTTGATTTTATTTGTTTTTATTTTATTTTAATTGAATTGAATTTTGTTGTTATGGTAATAAATGTTATTATTATTATTTTTCTTCTATTTATTTTATTTCTCTTTTTTTAGGTGAAATGGGCTAATATGACAATTTGGAATTCATTTGAGGGCAAAAGTGTCAAAAAGGAGTGAAATTTCGAATTTGAAGAAGCCCTAAACAAATCCAAGACGCGAGAATTCATCAACATCCCTACTCGCATCACCATCGACACATTAAAAGGATAAGATTCGTGGGTTTCTAACACGCTCGACAAAAGTGCTTCGCACGTCAAAAGCAACAGGCAACCCCTTCTAGCGCAGCGCCATGTGGACCAACTGTTGGCTCCCACTCCCATCCTCTTGTGTTCCCCTGCTTCGTGATTCACGCTCACCCTTGCATGCCTTTTGCCTCCATCAGTCCTGTGTTGCCGTGTGTCACTACCAATCCAGCGCCCACTGACGCGTTGCCATATTTGGGCACTCCAAGTCTACTACACACTATTTTTTTCGTTTTCATTTAGGCGTGGGTTTTTAAAAGAGAGCAGACGTCGTTTTTCTTGGCGACAGAACCCGTGGGGGGTTTTTGGAGACCCCAAATCTTGAGGGATTTTTGGGAGCTCTTCCGAAAGGAAAAAATATAAATAAATTTATTTCTTTATTTTTAGTTTAGCATTTTATTTATAGTTTTAGATTTAGATTTGATTTTTAATAAATCATCATAGGAGAAAACATTTAGAGATCAAGAAGTAGGGGAGGAGAAGAAGAAGAACTTTGAGATTATGATAACTCCAAATTTGGTTTTTCATTTTTATTCCTATCTTTTTATTTTTGTGATTTGAAAATGATGAACTCTTAATTTTAATTTCTTTAATTTTAGTTATGGAGTAGCTTTTCTAGAGCCTTGATTTTGCCTAATTATGAAGTGTTAATTTATTTTAAGTGATTTTTCATGGTTTATTTATGTTGTCCCATTCTTAATACTCCTAGTTTATTTGGCTAGTGAATAAGATGGTTTTGATATATGAAATTAGGCACTCGGGATAGGTAATTTTCTACATCCAAATTGGATAGCAAAACTTAGGGCTTTAGAGTTCGAGAGGCCTACACCTTCTTAGTCAATTGAAAAACTAGTGCTTAATGAATGTTTAAAGTACTTGGCTTGTAATAGGGATATTGAAATCAGATTTTTGACCATATTATCAAATTTATCACTTGAGAGAGGTAATTGGATTAATTAGGAGTTCTTGACTAATAAATTAGGAGACTCACTTAATTATAAAATTAATGTGGATTAATTATAGTGATATTGATGTTCTAATATTTTCAATTATTTGTTTTTGTTACTTTACTTTATTTGCTTAGTTATTTCTATTTGTTGCTTTATCTGCTCATTCAAATAATCTAAAAGCCAATTAGTTTCGGTACTTAACAAAAATTAAATACAATCCCTATGGGATTGACGACTCTACACATCACTTTATTACTTGAGGTGACTTGTGCACTTGCAAGCATTGCATACATGAAGCACACAATAGGAAACCAAGGAGGAGCCACTCAATGATTGTTCTTCAAGGGTTTAAAACTAATCTCTTTCTCCTTTTCCTAAGTTTTGGTTTATTTTATAGTACCTAGTGATTATGGGATGTAAGTAGGCTGAAAACCAACCCTTTAGTAGTACTTTTGCAATTCTGAGTCTAGGACGGTTTGTCGAGTCATATTCAAAAATTGTCAAAAAACTAGACAACTACTAATTTTAGCGCCAGGGCCTTTTCAAGGTCGAATCACAATTATCGCAAAACATTGAAAGTTTTAGATGTAGACAAGACGAGGAACTTTCATGAAGAATTTTTTTTTTTTTTTGAAATTCTTCCTCTAAAACACTATTACGGGTAGATTTAGAAAACTGTCAATTTTTAATATGTAAAACATTGCAGTTTTTGTTTCTATTAAAATGATCCACCAAAAGTCCAAATCATAATTTTTGCAAAACACAAAAGTTTTAGATTTTGATAAGAGGAAGAACTTTCAAGAAGAAATGTTTTTAAGAATTTGCCTCTAATTGGGAATTTAAAACAGATTTATAGACACAATCGAAACTTTTTATAGAAAATTGTAAAATCGATAAAGTTTGCAAAAATTATCAGAAATGGATATTTAAGGATAGATACTAGAATTTTAAAAAGCATGACAGTTCTAGACATTGTCAAAACGAGAAACTTTCGATAAGAAAATTTTAATGAAAATTGTCTCTAATGTACAACAATACAATGACTTTTAAAACCAAAAATACCTTTCAATACTAATTTTTGAACAAAACGCCTATTAGCAGCAAAATTACAATTTATGACCAACAGAGGATTTGTAGCACCTGATAAGTTACGAGTCTACAGTTCATAGTTTTATCAAATTTGGACTCTATTTTAATATATGATTTTTGACATTGAATATTCATAAATACAAAACATGGCTTTTCTTGACTAACTTAATAGTTTTCCCAATGAAAACTAAAACAAGAATTGTAGAAGTCTGATAAGGTAGGCCCGTAAATTACGACGCCAAATATGGGCCCAACACCTATACGAGTTCAAAATTCAGCTCTCGAATCTAAGTTCCAACAACATAGTATTTAGAATACTATAGAACACCTCTAGACTTAATGGGTCATAATAGGCTTATGAGAATAAATAAGTATCTAGATATGGACCCTTATCTAACTATGGTCCCAACAAGTGTAACAAAGGGATTTTACTTAGACTTAGTTATTCGATAAGATAACTACTTATTGAATTGGTCAATTAATTATTAACTTTACCACAGATAATTAAAGGCAATTGAAGAAAACTAAATTATGAGGTTTAGATAAATTATTATAATAAATATGTAATAAATATGATGATTTTATGATCATTTAATAAAGAAAAATATGTTCTATGAAAGAATTTTATTCCTATACAATTATGCTAAATTAAATAGCATAAGACAAGTTAATCTTACACTCCTAATGGGTGTTCTTTTATAGAACTAAACAGTAGTAGATAGGAAACTTTGGTGAGTTAGCAAGTCCTATTACTGGGAATTAGGTAAGCAAGAATCACACGCACAGTATGAATAGTTTCCCAATAAAATGCATCTACATGGTTTGTGAAAATCATGAAATGCATGATTGATGTTACATAATTTCATATTATGATATGTCATGCCATGGAATACCATGTTATACTAACTATATAATATGCTAGGTTCAATTATGCTATGTTTATGCCATGAAATATGATTATATCTTATGTAATATGTGATGTATGCAATACTAAATGATATTGCTTACTCACTTTCAATTAAGCATGTTTGTAATTTCCATAGTATGAATTGTATTAAAAATTATGTACCTATGCTTTAAAAACTGAGGTTGTAGTCGTACAGCTTAGCCTAGATAATTCTAAGATAAATGTGTTGTAACAGACACTAAAATAAATATACATGTTTCAATATAAGAAAATTCATAACTATATTTAAATTTGAAAATTTTCAAAGGATTTTATTTTAAATTAAGAAATGTCTTAAAAGAAAATGTTTTAAGAAATTATTGTTTTCGCAAATCTATGTACTTTATATTAAGATATCTTTAAGTTTAAATTATTTAGTTAAGGAATTGTCATGTAAGTAAAATTGTTACAGTTGATATCAAAGCTGGTATCCTACCATTCTCCTGCATGTCGTCATGCGTCTGTTTTTTTCACAGTCTAACTAAGTTAAATTTAGTTTATGTTAGTTAAATTATGATGGCTAATAGGTAACATCCTTTATATAATGACACAACCAAATGATCGACATGCTAACATAGTGTATGACATCCCTTCATAAGTCGATGTTGAGCCTAGTCACTATAACACATCAAATCATAGGGATGCTATTCTTAACCAGGCAAGACAATACCTTAAGATGCATGATCGCATGAACTAACACGTTAAGATGACCTATTACTAAGACCCATCCAGAATTATGGAGCTTCATCAAACAATTTGAAAGAAACCTACTAATGAGACTTCCATTCTAAACAAGCGAAGAATGCAGGAGCAATCTTCTTCAAAGGACTTCACCAAAAAAGCTGACATTAAGATTTAGCCTTTGCCAAAAAATGCTTGCTTGGGTCATTAGCGAAGACATCAAGACTTAGCCTTTTAGACAACTTAGAAAACTAGATAAGTGACATATCACCACAAGGTTAGTGGCATACCAAGTCAAATGACTAAGCTAGTATATGTATGGTAAGATTTATGTGTAACAATAGTAGCTTCAGGTACAAAGAACTTTATGTTATGTGACCTATTGGAGACGTGTAAGGTCTTGAACTAGCAACTGTCTATTATATATAATGGTTGCTAACTTTAAAGTGTTTAGGAAGTCTATGACATGGAAGTATGAATGATATATGTATTAATTTTATAGTTTATGCCTATTGTATGTATTACAAATACGATACAGCATATGAGTACCAAATAACACATAATAAGCATGCATGTTACTGTTTGTAAGCAATCCAAAAAGAACCTAACCTGCTACATTACAATGAAAGAAGTAGAGATCCTATAAGATGATAATCTCGATAAGGATAAGTACCTGGATCTTACAAGGAATTCTAATACAACTTGAAGTCCAACAGATAAGAGAAAAACTTCCTAGAGATCATAGGCTATCTATAAATAGTTACTTATAAGTTAGTATCCTACCAAACTGACCCTAATATAGTAATCTTAGAGTAAGATGTCCTCTCCTAACCTATAATCATGCTAATAAGTTATGTAGATTAGTTAAACACTATCCTAGGAGAAATTAATATCACGTTAAGTAGAGATTATAGAACCAGAAGATTGGTTTTGCTTACCCAAGGGATGTAAGTAACGTCACAAGGACATTATATGACAGCAGCAATGACAGTACATTGTCATTGACTTATTCCTTCAAGAATTTAGGAAGAAGTGACTTCAGATTGGTTCAATATTTGAATCACTCCAAATAAAGATATGAAGCTCGGATAAAGTAGCAAGAACAAAAGGAAACCATTATGAATTCCCGAGCAAAGGGCATAGTCTGCTATATGACTCAATAGCATCTAATCTCAAGATGAGTAGATAGTGATGTTCTTTTAAGGACTCGAATAGAGAATTCTTAGATGGAACATATGACTTACCTCATCCAAATTATCAAGCTAAGAAGATCACCTCAAGTAGAAGTGGTCCCTCTCTAGTTCATGAAGCCTTTAGATAGGCAAAGGTTATGGCATAAGCTAGATTAGAGACATTAGAATCAAACATTGAATCCTCACAAGTAATTAGATACTACAAAATACAAATGTAGGGAGGAGAGAAGTGCTAGAAAATGTGAATGCAACAAAGATTTAAAAATTTTAAATGTCTTTTTTTCCAAAACAAGTTAGACATACTATGCATATAAATTAGTAGGAGATCTTTCGTACCTCTTAGTAGACCAAAAAACTATAGAAATTACAACTAGAGAAATCTAACAGAAGAACCTCAACCAACTAGTCGTCATTTTTATTCTCTTTCCACAATCAAAATGCAGGTGGTCGCACATCGTTTAGTTTTTCCTCAAGTGACCTTTCCTTCCAACCACTTGAAAAAAACAAAAGCTAAGGTTTAGGATTGAACAATAGCCCTATGGCAGTTTTAGAGGTTTTCTCACTAGAGTACTCTCTCTAAACTTCTCAAGTGATCTAAGAAACAATAAAAAAATAGTTTCTTTTATATAGTGATGGGATTGCAACTAGTCCTTATTAGATTTGGCCTCAAAATTTGAATTTACATCAACTTTATAAGTAAAATGCATAAAGCACATAGATTGCTGACGTGGTCGATCGACACTAGGTCTGGTCGACTGGTCTATCGTGGCAGTTGTGTTTTAGTTCCTAAGATTTATGCCATTAATTCAAACTAAAAATAATAGATAAATCCTACTTTATTGGACCTAAGTATCTTTTATAGAGCCTCAATTTTAATTTAAATAACCTAATAGATTATCTGATTAAAACAGTTATATACAAATAATCCTATATAAATAAAATATATTTTATATAATTCAACATGTTTATTTTGAATTAATTCATAAAATTAATTTAACTAATAAAACAACATGAATTATTAAGTCCAACCTATCAAATTTTAGCCAATCTAATAAATAACATAAGTTACTAATCTCTAGGAAAAACATGTTGTATCGATCTAGGAATTATTAAGAGCTAGTAAAGGGAACCTGATGGACATATATAGATCAAGCTCCTATAATTATAAAATAACATATCCCCAATATGTATATTTTATAATTATCAAATTTAAAGCTATTTCACTAAAATTTTTGAGCCACACTCTTGAACTATATAAAATTATGAACCTCCAATAACTTTATTGTCCATGACATATCATAATGTGTAACATCTCTATATGATATTCATAATCGACTTAAGGATAAAATTTAATTTTACTTTTTTGATTATTTTTATCATATGTTCCATTATCTCACCATTGGAAAACTTATTATTCATGACTAGTAACAAATAGCATACCATTTGGTTGTACATATATATCCAAATGATTGAGCACTCTAGTTTTCAATTATAGGATGATGCCTATAAGAGAATATATTTAACTATGCAAAGGAGCTACAAATTCCATATATATGAATAATGATTCTACATCAATCCAATGTACTGGTATACATACCATTATCTATTTCAAGATGTCACCCTTTGGTACATTAAAAGACAAAGTCAAGAATATGGGCCTATTAATTCATTTCAAGATTAAGCTATGACACATATGGTTGTCTAAAATGAATTGATTTAAATAAACAAAATTATTAATTAAATCAATTCATCTTTAGTCTTGATCCAATATATTATCACCTGCAATAATATACCAATGTTTCTACTCGTGGAGTCTAACTCCGATGACTAAGATAAGTTATCTCCCATTAGAGATGTAAACAACATAACAATCTTAACCTAAATAAAGCACCTAACTTTATTCTATCGATTGTAGACCTTATAATTTAGACTATCACTTTTAAAATTCAAATCTTTCACATAATATGTCCATCATATGCACAATCTTAAAGGTTTAGACTTACAATCTCAGACTTTTGTTTGCTTATCATATATTCAATATAAATGAACATAACGAGGACAACATTTGATAAATGAGAATAAATAATAAACTCTTTATTGATTAAATGTCTCTAAAAACTATTATATCATTTAATCTTTAGGGCACCTTGTCTAACAAAAAGCCTTACGACCAGCTAGGACTTGTCATCTTAAGGAGAAATTCTTTAGTATTAGTATTGGAGCAATTTAAGAAAAGTATTGTGTTATCGTTAAAATGGAATTAAGTATGTGGCTGATATCAAAATACCCCTAATTTATTTTTAAGAGAAAAGTTAAAAGTATACTTAGTCATAAAAAGCTTGACTATGAGATCATCCTTAGAACAAAATTGAAGCTTGACTATGACGTCATCCTTGGAGCAAAATTTAATGGGAGTCTTAATGAAACAATAGATATGAGGAAGTGACCTTCTTAGAAAGAGTCGATACAATTTCCCTAATAAGTGTATGGATAATAAGGACCAGAGAACCATGATTGTATAGTCAATATGATTAGTAAGTTTAAGTGTAAGATGCTAAAGCTTAGGACGTAGCAACTCTTTAAGGGCCAATTATACTCCCCTCTCAATGCCGATAAAAGGTGTGCTAATGTCATGATAAGAAATGAGACTTAAGGAGGATGGAATTTACTATGTCCACCAAGTAAGGTAGCACCTCTAAAGTTAGTGTTATAAGCAAGTCTGAACAATAGGAGTTATTATGTATGTAATAGGTAGGTAAGACTTATCAAAATCTCTTCTAGCCTCCATAAGATGGATGAAATTCATAATTTGACGAGTTAGAGTACAATAGCAACCAAATATTAACAATCATACCAAAGATTAAAGTATCATGGTCACACTTTAGAAACTTTAAGACATATTAAAGCATAAGTTTCATGTAAGGTTTTAAAAATAAGGATTAAGTCCCATATGGTTCCTCTAAAGGGTGGATGAACATGAAGGAAATCAATAGATTTTCTTTGGATAAAAATTAGAAGCCATCAAAACTAGTAACCAGAATACGTAAATATGCGTTTTAATTATTCTTCCTCACTTTTTGTTGCCTCCTAGTTATTCTTCGTCACCTTCTGTCCATCCACAGAAGGAAAAGGAAATGTTATACATGGTATACCCATCAACATGAAAGAAGATCACTAGTATACCTACACTATTTTAGGAAGAATACCTTCTTAAGTTCCAAGTTGAACATCAAAGATTAGATTGACGATATTGAAATGTAGTTAATAGAACTATGACCCATAAACTTGAGAATAGAAAAATCATGGCATCAAATAGTCCAACCCATGAACTAGAACCACCAACAAAAGTCTTCACTTCAAAATGCTGATGATAGTACTAAATTAGAGTGATGGTGATAGAAAATAATTAACTATGAAATGAAAGCAATTTGAGGACATAAATAAGTCAGAATTAGGTTGATATGTAGAAAGCAAAGACATGTGTACAATGACTTGTTGAAAAAGTTCATAGCTCTAAGCTTGGATCAAACTTGAGAATGAAGAAGAGCAAAATTAGTAAACCATCTAAGTAGGCTTTTTGAATCCTGAGATACAACTCTTATAAGAAGTCAAGAGGGAGCCTTAGAATGACATAGGACACTATAGTGACCTAGAAAAAGGGAAATACATAGCTAACCATGGATATGATATCTACCATGTAGCAAATCATTAATGCTTCCGTAGTGGAAACGAGATCGATTTGGACTCCAAAGGAGAGATAAGCTATACAAATGGTGAAATACCATAAGGCAGCCTAAGTAGGATTATACTATCGAACAGATAGAGCCAATTGGAGATAGAATGACACCTAATTTTCTAAGAAAACAGATGCTTGAAATACCGAATTATGATCTTGAAGTTGATAGAATGTATGCAAGACTCTAAAAACTCTTATAGGTTAAAGGCAACAATGTAGCTTTGCTCTTTTTAGAACAGCATACAGTACTCAGTAACATAAGATTTATATCTAAAATGATTATGTACCTAAAAAAGGGCATAAGAAGGTGTAAAATCACCTAAAGACCCACGATATGCTACGATAGCATGTTGTAGATTCTAGAATAGGTACGAATTAAGAGAATCAAAGTATAATCTTCTTATAATAAGTACAATTAATTGATGATTTTCCATGATTATGACTTTAAGTTCATAATAAAAGTATAAGTTTAGAGGTATAAGTATAAGTACTTGTT
The DNA here is from genome assembly GCA_946598075.1 of Artocarpus hirsutus. Classification (NCBI taxonomy): domain Eukaryota; kingdom Viridiplantae; phylum Streptophyta; class Magnoliopsida; order Rosales; family Moraceae; genus Artocarpus; species Artocarpus hirsutus. Next base: position 56,430 of record CAMOHE010055392.1, read on the forward strand.
ACGTTGCCAAGATTGACAATAGTATGATGAGTTCAATCGTACTATGCATGTTGAGCAAGTTTAGAGATAACCATGACGTTTCAGCTTAGAAGGCTTAATGGTGAACCAAGATAGTAGATAATAAGAAGAACGATAATAAAAGAGTATAGAAGCTTAAGAAAATAATTGACTTAAGAAAATTCAATACAACCTTAACAATTTGAGTAGGATTTCGATCCGATAATTAAGCACTCAATCAGTTGTATCAAAAAGAATTCAAGTATTTGAGTCAAGGATTTTCTTGAAAACCCTAACACTTATTATATGTAAAGATTCATGAAATTTCACCTTAAATTCTACAATTATATAATTTAAGTAAATTTAGTAGTACACAATATCATAAAGTGTTATGAAAAACTATTGGAAACTCATTTTAGAGAAGCAAAACCTTCCATCTTGGATTTTATTAGCAAGAAACTTGAAATTTAATAGATAAACATTTCAAGTATAGTAATGTAGTGGTAGTGTATAAATAGTCATGTTAGCGTAGTTAAATGACATTAAGTAGCTTTCACTCAGTATGAAGAGTTTCATGTTAGTAGTGTAATGATCAAGAAAATCTTAGAATTAAATATTGTAATTTTCATATTTAAGTTAGGGATTTTTGTAGAAAATTTCATGTTTTAATTTTCATGATTTAAGTATTTATGGAATGAATATACAAATTCTAAAATTCTATAATGAATATTAAATTTGAACTTATTAACTTTTTGTGATCGAATAATTAGGTTAATAATTATCACTACGATTCAAGGCAGAAGAAATTTCAATTCATAAATAACTTAAGAATCGCATGTATAAGAATTTCAAAGTGTAGTATGGTGTTAGCTGTATGTCAAGAAACACTCGAACACATAGCAAGTCCTTAATTGCCTATTAGTTAAAATCGAAGTTATGTGAGTAGCATTTTCAGTAAAAAAACACTGCAAGAATTCGAGAATTGACACTGTTGAAGACTATGTCATTAGCGAGACAAAGTATAGGAAAATTCAAGTTTAAGTTTCATTCAGTCTAGAAAAAAATTAAGATTTAAAACAGGTCCAATTTTATTACACATATAAGAATTAATATTAGTACTGATTAGTTCAGAGGTTAGTTTTCAACTATGATTAAACAAGGTCAGAGGACCTGTCAGGAAGCAAAATTTTAATATTAGCTAGGTAATATCCTTAGATAGTCAAAAGAAAAAATACTAATTTAAAGAAACTTGAGGATGATGTAAAAGGACAAAAAGGACTATGAGTTGACCATGAGAATGACTTGATATAGTTTGATGTGATGAGTGTCCTTAATGTCATGATGAACTTTTTTCCCTCCACTTTTTCCATCCATAATGGTACCACAATTAGGAAAAGCGTCAAAACAAGAAACTTCCACAAAGAAAATTTTAAAGAAAACAATTTCTAACATACAACTATACTGTGACTTTTAGAACTAATGAAAAAGTACCTTGGTACTAGTTTTGGAGCAAAACACCTGTTTAGATATAAAATTGTAATTTATTACTACAATAGATAAATTGTAACACTCAATTTTATCAAATATAGACTCTATTTTATAATATGATTTTTGACACGAAATTTTCAAAAATACAAAATATGGCTTTTCTTAACTAACCTGAATAGTTTTTCTAATGGAATCTAAAATTGGAATTATACAAGCCCAATAAGTTAGGCCCACAAATTACAACGTCAAATACAGGCTCAGCACCCGTACTTGTTCAAAAGCCACCTCTTAGATCTAAGTTCTGACAACATAGTGTTTAGAACACTATGGAACACCTTTAGACTTAATGGGCCATAATAGATATGGACTTTTATACATCTATGAGCCCAACAAGTGTAATAAAGGGAATTTATTGAGACTTAATGATTAGATAAGATAGTTAATTATTAAATTGGTAAATTGACTATCAAATCTAGCATGGATAATTAAAAGCAATTAAGGAAAATTAAACTATGAGGATTGGATCAATTAAGCATCGTAATAAATATGATGATTATTAATAAGCAAAAAATATGTTCTAAGAAAGGATTTAATTCTTTTACAATTGTGCTAAATTAAATAGCATAAGACAACTTAATCTTATGCTTCCAACGTGTGTTCTTCTACAAATTTTAATAGCAAGGGATAGAAAACTTTGGCAAGTTAGCGAATTCTATTGCTAGAAAATAGATAAGTAGGAATCTCGCATACAACATAAATAGTTTTACATAAAATGCTTTCACATGATTTCTAAAAATTATAAAATGCATGATCAGTGTTATGCTATACCATGCTACGATATGCTATGATATGTCATGCCATGGTACACTATGTTATGCTATGTCATGGATTATATCTATATGATGTACTAAGTTCAGTTGCCATGAAATATGATTATATCACACGTGGTATGTGATGTATACAGCATTAATTTATAGTGCTTACTCACTTTCAATTAAGCATGTTTATGATACATGATACATGATGTTATATAGTAATATGTCATACTGCATTCACGTAATAAGATAAGTGAAACAAATAAGACAAGATCAAGAATGGGTGTCGAACTAACCTCTCGACCTATAGGGAGGCATTCATTTCAGTTTATGATCTTGGTGCCATTGGGGACCTCATAAACCCTAACCTACTGAGAATCACGTGCAAAGGGTATGAACACATGAGCCTAATAAATATGAAAAGATAAGGCTTAAAATTAAGCCTGAAACAATTCCATAAGCAAGCAAAATTGTTCATGTATGTTTTTTATCAAAAGTATTCGGCTATATTTTTACGAGGAGTTCCTACTTGCTGAGCGAAAGCTCCTTTAGTTATGTTTATGCTGTAGATAAAAAAATATCACTAACACTTGATTGGTAGTAGTGAGCGGCATACAAATGATGGAGATAGGAATAGATACCTCTTATGTAAATATAATTTATGCAATATGAATTGTATTAAATTATGTTTATATGCACTAAAAACTGAGGTTGTAGTCATATAGCCTTGGCCTAGATAATTATGCGATTAATATGTTGCAATAGATACTAGAGCAAATATACATCAGTTTCAATATAAGAAAACTTATAACAATATTTAAATTAGAAAGTTTCAAAAGGATTTTATTTTAATTTTAGAAATGTCTTAAAAGAAAATGTTTTCATAAATTATTGTTATGTTTAAAATGTATGTATATTCTTCAAATTTAAGTACTTTACATTGAGATATGTTTAAGTTTAAGATTATGTAGTTAAGTAATGGTCACGTAAGCAGGATCGTTACAAACCTACCACACCATCTCTTTAACACATTTAACTTTTTGTGCATCAAAACTTGTGATTTATTAAAATATGTGAAAAATTAAGCTTAAACAGATTTCGATCCAAATTTCATGCATAATAATGGATAAATCTAATATGAAAATTATGCAAATCATAGATTAATTTAATCAATGGTTTTTCCTCCATGCTCAGATGTTAAAATTAAAATCAAGGCCATAATTTTTGACATGCAAGTTCAAGTTTAATATTAAAACTTTAAGAACAAATCTAATTGCAACAATGTCAATATCTTGACCAGAGACATAAGTTATGGACAATGAAATTAGAGAAAATTCCTGTAAATGAAGGATTAGATGAGTTTACATGATTGTCTAACCTCAGATTAAGCAAAATCGACACCGAGTTGAATGGCTTTTGCCTCTAGTTGTATTTTAAAGAGCTGGCTTTTTTCTAAGCTGAAATCAAAGAGAGAGAGATATAGAGACATAAAAGAGAGAGTAAGGGAAGGGCTGGCAGTTTTTTGAATGATTTCATGTGTTTTGAATCAGAATCTGCAAAGTGATTTTGTCCAAAATCATAGGCTGTTGATTGTTTTAGAAATGGGGAGTAGGGCCAGCAATTTTAGACACAGCATGATGACACGATACGAAAACGGCACGAGATAAACAGGTTTGGATTGCACGTTTATTAATTGGGCTATAAATGGGATGCATGAATAACACAAAAATATACAGGCTGGATTCGTTCTAGCACATCTAACAAGCCTTAACATGTTTAATCAAACGGGCTGTTAACGTGTCGACATGGCACGACATGACCCGTCTGTTTATAACATATTTAAACTTAAAAATAAAAATATTTGAAATATTTGTAGTAGCTTAGTATTAATTAGATATTGTGTTTTTGTTAATTTTCTTTATTGGCTTTTTTTAATTTTTTTAATTTTTTTTAATTTTTAGTTAATTGGGTCATAAACGTGCCATATGCGTATTGTTATTATGTCAACCCGTCACGAAATGTTTAGTAATTGTGTTAATCGTGCTATGCTGTGTTATGCATACCATAAGCGGGTCACCTTCGTGCTTGCATTTCTAGCACGTTTATTAATCGTGTCGTGTTCGTATTTAGTCTAAATGTATCGTGCTCTAAACGAGTTGACATGAACACGACACGAGCACGTTTACTACCAGCCCTAATGGAGAGTCTCAATTGTACTCTTGAAGGTCTAAAACATCACGTGAAATCTTAGTGAGGTAGTAGAGGCTGATTTGTAAATTAGCAAAGATAGATGTTTTCAGAAATAAATTGGGGAAAAAGGGTGCAATTTGATTAAAGTAGTGTAATATTAAAATAACAAAATCTATGACTAGGAAATGATTTTTTAAAAAACAATAAACTTTAAGTGGCAAGAAATGATAAAAATAAGACAAACTTTTAAATGTAATTAATTAAATATTTGGTACTCCAATTACTATTTTATACATTAATTTTTCTTAATTAAATTTGAGATTGTGCAAATTTACTATATGATAGTTGCCATGCAAAAACACAAAAAACAAAAGACAAAATAAAAAAAAAAAACTTCAAGAATTTAATTTATAAAGAAAAATGTGGGTAAAATCTCAAAGGCTCATTGTTGCAGGACCTACCACGTAAAGGAATGGTTCAGATCTTGGATTCAAGTGTTTTTGATATTCCTCTTTATTAAGAATATTAGGAAATAATTAACAGATTCGAAAACAAAACACACCACCAAATCGGCGTTGAAACCACCGTTATTACAAACCATTTTCTATAGAAAAGTATCAAGCACCACAGTCAGAGACTCCAGTGAATAGCCCACAATTTTTCCTTTCCAAAAAAAAAAAAGAAAAGGAATTAAATGCATGTGAAATAAAAATATAAAACTTGCTGCATATACCATAATTTATACACATACACGCACTCACACTTTAAACATCTGTTCGTTAAGAATATCGGATGCAGGGCTCAGGTTTATTGTTTAGGCATAAGTTTTAGAAAATAAAAAAAGCATATGAAAATTTAACTGCATTTGATGAAAATCTCTAATGTTCTATAACTGTACATTATTAAGACAAAATTCTCAAATTCGCTATGTTAACGTAAACATATAACTTGCTTGCCAACAATACTGGGAAATCATAAAGTCAAAAACGGTAGACAAGAAGTGGTAGGGATAAACAAAAAAAGCCTTCTAACTTTTTCTCAGAAAAAACGATGGAATTTTTTATTTTTTTTGACTCAATACTATCATCTTAATGGAACTTAATTATCTAAATTGAAATCCTTGCCTCATCACAGTCGAAAGTACAGCCGAAGCTCATCAATTTTCGTAAGAGAGTGTCAAGGCTTATGCAGATAAATTTAATGTCTAAGCTGGTCATTTACTCTCGCCTACAAAGACCGGAAGAAAGAGAAGAAGCAATGGAGCCCACAATTTCTTTTTTTTTAATGCCAGAAAGCTGTAACATTTAACCCAACTGTCAATATCTGCATCCCTATTACGGTCTCCTTTCTTCTTTTTTTTTTTTTTTTTTTTCACTCGAAGTACTTCCTGACCAACATCTTAAATATGATTAAATATGAAAATTAACCCAAGATCCAACATCGTGTCCAGTCGTACATTTGCAAACCGGGAAACACAGAGAAAAGAAAAATGAAATTAAAAGTAAAAAAGAAATTATTTTTCACAGTCTTAATAGAATATAAAAATTAAAATTAAAACACAAAGAAAGAGTATGAATTTAAGTCCCTTAAACAGGAAGTCAATGCCCGAACCATACATACCATGTTTCTTACTCTGTCCGTTCTTGTCTTGTAGTGACAGATCATCATAAATTAGCAAAAATAAATAAGAAAAAAACGAAGCCTCCAAACCCCAATGGTAAAAAACACTAAATATGGTGCGTTCTTGACTCCCTCCTTTCAAGACCCATCACTTTTCCACGATAAAAATCCAAACTAAAAACAAAAATAATAACCTCCCAAAAAAATTAAAAAACAAAATCCTTGTAGTTGGTGTATAATGTAATGAATCCTTGGCAACAGAAGCAGCAGCAGCAGAAGCCAGTAGGCAGTAGTAGTAAATAAGCAGCTTGAGCTCTTGATGAGAGGACATTCAAGTTCTCCAACTAACTCCCACCAAGCAACAGCAGATCATTTAAAAAACCAAAAAAACGAAAAAAAAAAAAAAAAAAGTGCAACTTCCTCCGAACCCTCTTCTGATCAGCATATTTAAGGATGGTAGAAAAAACAGTTGCGGATAATTTTGATGAATGAATGAAGATAATGATGATGATTTATGAATTGGCACAGTTCAAGGCAGCCTTAATTTGCTGGACAGTGGTGCCAATTAGATTATTCACCGTCGTCACAGATTCCAAATTCAGCTTTGCCGACGGCAGGCTGCTCACCAGTATCTGGAACGCCACTGTGATTAGGGATCCGCTAGAGCAGCCCCCTGCATTCCCAGGTGGCGCTGCGGCGGAGCTTGTTGAGGCCCCGTCTCCTGCACCTCCTGGCTCAGTCCGCCCATCCGGTGTAATGGTGAAGCCCGAAGGCAGTAGGGGGATGTAGGACGGGTCCTCGCCGCTCATGGCGATGTTGATGGCGGGAAGGTCGACTGGGCAGTACACCACCAGCGAGCCGGACGCGTCTATGCAGCTCTCTTGCAGTATCAGCATATTGTTCTGACTAGTGTTGAACGCCTGTTTGTGGTAAATGAACGAATAATAGTATATGTACTTAAATGAGTCCAAGAATTTTAAAACCAGTGGAAGATTTCTCCATTCAAAGTAGCAAATAGGATCAAACTCCAACAAAAATTTTGTTAATAATCCTTATTGAGCGCAAAATTTTCCTACATTGGCTTAGTAATCTAAGTTACTACCATTTATGCAAAAAGATTTAGGCATTTTAATAGTTGAGCATTTCTATAAATATTAAAAGGGAAATCAAACCGCTTGATTAATTAGAATTGAAATTCTAACTATAAAATAAACGCTTTAACAATCGCTTGTTAATATCTGAATACGAGAAGCTGAATTTAAATCACGAATAAAACGTGCAAACTTACTCGGAGAACGGAAATGCAGTTCCCGGGATGTGATCCATTCGCAATATGTGCTACTTCTTGGACTGCATTGCCATTGGAGAGAACATCCCACTGGAGATTCGGAATTGAGAAGAAGAAATCCAATGTAACAGTTTCTAATTATATGATTAGTTTTAATGGAGGTATACTGGTATGAAAAAATAGACTTGAAGAAATTTTAATGAACATTGTACATACCTGGGATCTAGTTCTTTCATCCTTGAAGAAATTGAAGACATCTTGTGGAGAAATCGGAAGCCAAATAGTAGTGGCTGCACTGAGAACAACTCCATTGGGTTGACCGGGATCGCTACTCTTATGGACGGTGACTCGGACTCCAACCTCATTTAGACCGGAAAGAGTCGTCCACCGATGGCCATTGGACGTACTTATGCTGGCACAAAAATTGTTAACCATTCTTTGTGCGAGTTTCATCATGCTTTTCTTTCCATCTGGAGAAGGAATAACTGAGAACCCAAAAAAATAATTAAAAAAAATTGCAATTAGCATTTGAAACTATAAACCACGTCGTCAAAAAATTCAAATTTATTTCTTTTTCTGTTTTACCTCCTCCAAGATCGCGAGTCGAAGTTCCGGAGACCATTAGGCAAGCAAATCTTTCACACATCCTCTGAAGAGTGGCAAGCCATCTCTCCGCTCCAAATGCCAAACCACTATGAATAAGGTCTCTGTATAGTCTATGAGTTGGGGTTTTGTCTTCAATTTCCACATGTTCGACCCAAGTGACCTGTTTTGGTCACAAGGGAACGGTATATATGTGTATGCATTAGAACTCCCATTGTACTAATTAATTGAATTTGCGATTACATTTGAATCAGGAAGCTAATTACAATTCATCAATAATATTATAACTTGATCACCTTGGAGTAGCCATTGGGCATGTCCTGAATTAAGCACCCAGACGGAAGCCTATGAGATCTGCATTGATTAGAAAATTGGTTGTCTCTAGGGAAATCATATGAAACATCAACTATGGCCCACAGCCCTGGCTCGATTTGTTGACAACAGCGGAGGAAGTAGAACTCTCTTGTGGGAACCAAAGGAGACAGCACTTGCAATTCTTGGTGCATCTGAAAATCACAAAATTTTAAAACTTAGACGTGAATATCCATAGATAGAATGCTCACATGTTGAAAACGACAAAGATTTTATATATATATATATATATCCATCGAAACATTCTTGAATTTAAAAAAATTCGTAGATGCTCATAATTTAATTTAGTCCTTGGAAATGAGACATGATTCTTCAATTAAAAAAAAAAAAACCCTTTATTTTAGAGAAAGAATGTGATGGTGATTAAACAAGCCTTAATTGGATTCTTACGAGCTGCAAAGTGCCACTATGACTTCCCAAAACTCCAGATGATATGACTTCAATTGTTCTGGCCATTGACACAATTGTGGGAAATAGCTCTACCCACTTGTTCTGCATTAGTTTCCTCAAACACGTCAATCATATTTTTAGCAATTGAAAAAAAAAAAAAAAGAATTTGCACTTATGTGGCAAAACGAGAGACGAGAAAAAAAGAATAATAATAAGTAAATAAATGTTACCGGGTCCATGAACATGTCCACCAGTGCCAAACCATTCATGATAACAACTCCGGCGTCTCGCGAGGCCTCGATTCGGAGATTTGGATTCTTCAAGTGGCTATTGGCCCTTGGAAAGATCCTCTCGTAGTTGTCGAGAATAAGGACATCCCTCCCATCCACGGCAGACTTCATCCACAGTGGCTCATTGGTCTGGAGAAGCCGAAGAAGTTCCTCCATGGCATTTGCTGCAATGTCGGACATGAGGGACTTGTCAATGTCAGAAATGCCAGCTGGCTGATAGGGCAATGCGGGGATGGTGGAGGAGCTGCCAGGCAGGAGATCGAGGTCAAGGGACGGGCCTCCACTGCAGACTCCAAGGCCATGATGAGCTCCAAAGCTTGCCATTGATAAGTCCAGGGAAGAAATGTGAATTGGTTGGACTGGTGGGAGTTGGGAGATTGGCCGCCCTATGTACTTTGCAGCAATACTAGAGACCCTGTCAAGCTAGACAAATTCCAAAAAAAAAAAAATGTTTCTCAAAAAAAGAAAAACATATTTGATTGATTTTTCGTCTGCCAGTTCGTAAAAAAAGAAAGCAAAATGGATGTGAGATAATTTGTTTTTTTTCACGAATTAAAAATAATTCAAAATTGACACAAAATGAGATATATAAGAATGATTTATTTCTATTGCTATTTCCTGAAAACTTCGCCAAAAAAAATTAGTTAGCCAACTTTCAGAGGTGTTAAGCATTTAACGCTAAAAAAGAGAGAGAGAAGAAAGAAAAATAATCTTACACTCAATTTTTTTTTAATTTCAACTTATAGATTTTTTTTTTTTTTGGGGGTTGATAAAGAAGAAGAATTAAAACCAGAAGGATTCAAATGGTTTGCTGAATTAGAAAGGAGAAAGAGTTTTAAGAGATATATATACTAGAGAAAAGAAAAAAGACCTCTTCTTTCAATTGGGCATTTTCCATTCGGAGTTTTTGTTCATCAAAGTAAGAGTCCTCGTTGATAGGAGGCCCTCCACAAGAAGGGCAAATGACGTTTTTGAGTGCCTCTCTTATTGCAATATTCTCACATCTAATCTTGTCGTTGTCTGCTCTAAGCGCACAGTTGTCTGCTCTTTCATGTTGTGCCTATGATCACATATTCATATTATAAATTAAAAATATATATATCATGATTTATATTCTTCAATAAATAAATATTTACCTTCATCTGGGTCCTTCTGTTTTGGAACCAAAACTTGATCTGGCGAGGAGCCAAACCCAATTCTCTACTCAACTGCAGCCTCTGCTTCTCATCTGGGTGTGGACACTCCTTGAACATTCTTCATTACCAAAAAAAAAAAAAAAAAAGCCCCAATACTCATATCATATCATATCCTATCATATATATAAAAACCCATAAACCTTAAAAAAAAAAAAAAAAAGACATTTTTTTTTTCTTGTTTAACGTACGATTCGAGTTTCTGAATCTGGTGAGCAGTGTGACGATGGTAACGCTTTTTCCTTCTCTGAGCATCTGAAGCATCGTTGTCTCCTCCTTCTCCTGAGCCACCACTCGCGTATTCCATTTCTTTTTTTCTTCTTTAAGAAAAACTCTGTTTAAATTTTCTCACTAGCCAAACAATATTTCTATTACAAAAGACGACGATGAACAGCCACCATAGACAATAACTCTTCTTCTAATTACACATGAAGAAAAACAAATGAAAGAAAGGAAAAAACAGATATTCTTCACTTTTTTGGGCTTTTGGCCTTTTTGTAACGGAAGTCAAAAGGGAAAATATTTATGTACACAGATGGAGACGTTGGATACAAACAAAATCAAACAAAAAATTCAAAAGAAAAAAAAAAGCAAATTATTGTGTTAATTTGTTCTTATTGTTTGGAGGAGAAAAACGGCTGAACAAGGATTTTGGAGAGAAAGGAGTGAGTTAAGGGGATGATGATATGAAAATCTTCAAGTCTAAATATACATATATATATGTATGTATATATGTAGATATAAATCTTAAGAGGACAAAAAAAAAAAAAAAAAACAAACGCTATGTATATTATCGCCAAGCTTGATCTCCTCCTCTAAAACCACTATGCGGCTATGTTAGACTGTAGTGTACAGTAGTAGTAGAATAGTGTATGCCACTCTCACTATTTGCTGAGCTGCTCTTACGTTTGTCTGTGTTTGTGCGTAAATATATGTATATGTGACTAAAAGAGTATTTTATTATTCTATCGTATATGTGTTGTTGATTTGGTGTCTTTGGTATTGTAACTGATGAATGAATATTGATGGGTTTTAAAAGCTCTCTTGAGAGAGAGAGGGATGTGAAGTTAAGAATTTAATTGAGATTCACCCAATTCGAGGGCTTTCTCTCTCCATCTCCCTCTATATCCATATGTGTGTTAAGTGTATTTGAATTGCCGTCTCTCTCTCTTAATATGGAATGGTACAGTCATGGCCAGGTGTGCAACCACCAATTATGCTTTTATTACGTTCAAACTATATTTGTGCAAACGCTCCTCTCTCCGGTTGCACTTTTCCTTTGCTTACGTAATTTTCCGGCCATGTCTTAATATTGACAAAATTTGTCCTTTGCTATCAGTAGGAAAATTCTGTGATTGGGCAAAGAAACAATAAATAAAAAAATATGGTAATACCAATTGGAGCTAAACAACTTGTAACTAAGGTGGGCTTGAATTTGAGATGTTAGGGTTCAAAAGTAAAAAGAAATTTCATTTTCTTTTTCTTAATCGATCAGTTACATTTTTTATTTTATACTATTCTTTAGGGTTTATTTTATACTATATGATATTTGGAAAAATCATGGTGTTAATAAAATTCCCAATCATGGAAGTTTCATTTTTAGTATTGTGATATTTTTTTTTTCATTTTTAGTATTGTGATATATATATATTTTTTTTTACTTTTGTTGACTTTTCATTAATTCCTTTTCCTTGTCCCTATCTTTCTTTCCTATCGTTGTTTTCAAAAAAACTAAAAAAATAATGCAATTTTATTTAATCTCCTAATGTTATAACCCCACTGTTAACAAAGCAATGAGATTTAATTTAAAAAGCATATTATTTATTAAACTAAAGCCTACAATTTTGTAACTAGTGGGTCATAATCCCATTGAATGAAAAAGATTTTTCAAAAAAATAATATTTTTTTTGTTAGGCCTTTATTCATTCTATTCCATTCCTGGTAAGAAACTATTTTAGACGCTTAAACTTATGCTAGAGAAGTCAAAGGCTGTGGTACTCCTTTTTGGGCGTAGGAATCCTTTGTTATCACTCCCTTCCCAACATTTTTTTAGGATTTAATTACAAAATTCTCCATCTTGGAACATTGTGCTCAATAAACTTTAAATATAATCTGTATTCCTTCCATCTATGAAATAATATATAATTAAAATTTGGTACATTATAGTAGTATTTCAATAACTTTATCATTTGTAAAGTTAAATTTGAAACGAGAACTTGATTATATTTAAAAATTTTAATTGTTAAGAAAACAAATTGAAAAATTAAAAAAATAAAAAAAAATCTCTTATTTCACTTTCATATGACTGCAACAAAGTCAGCTAATAGTGCAATTGTTCACTAAACTGTTCAACATTTTTTTTTATTTGTGTGTTTTTGTTTCATATATATTAAAAAACACAATAAAGGGAGTTTTGTTTGTTAATGTTTCATGAGTATTGAAGTTTAGAGAAAAAATAGTATAAAGGTTATAGTTAAGGAAGAATTTTTGCAATTAATCCATCTTTATACTCCACTATGATTATATTTTCTGTTATTTAGTAATGTTTTTAATTATGTGGTTTTAGATTAAGGATTAATAAATTTTAGAGTAAGTTCATTTAAAAAATACATAATAAAATATTTCAACAAATATATAAAATGTATGTAACGTTTAAAATATATATGAACAAAAATTGATTTATTTTTTTAGGACAAAATCACAAACAAAACCACTTTAATTAGTTTTTCATTATTTTAAATCAAACCAATTAATTATTGATTATGTTTGGTTTAGTTAGTTTGATGGGTTTAATCGAGTCATCTTTTCTGCTAGCCAAAAAAGAGAACATATGTTTTTCCTTGAAAAATCCACATAATTCTCCTTTCTCGATAACTCTTGTGGTGGTATAGCATACTGCTCGTAGACGCATTTACACAAACGAATGCATCAATTTTATACAATAATTATCTTTATAAGGAAACCACCTCATAGTTAAGCAGTATAAACATGACAGAATGACATATTTTTTATTATCAGTTTTTTGTCAATCAAACTAGTTAGTCTTGAATTCATAAATTGTTAACTTTGTCTTATTTCCAAAAAGAAAAAGAAAAGAATAGTTAACTTTGTCTTAAAAAAATTTACATATCCATGAACTATTTTCTCTCATTAAAAATACTTTATTTTAAAAGTCATAATAAATTAAATCCTTAATATATATATATATATATATGTCAAAATTAATTCCTTCATCAAATTCGTAATAAATGTAGGAAGTCAGGCTAAATAAAGTGCATAATTTAAAAAAAAAAAAGAACAGTGTGATTATATTTACGCCCCAATTAAAAAGACACATTTTATTTTTTATTGTAGTACATAAAACAATGTTATAACATAATTGTGCAATGCACTTTAGTGTATTGGTTATTGTGGTTTGTAGTTATTTGTTTTACAGTTTTTTAGGGAACTTTTGTTCCTTAATTTGGTGTTGAAAGATTCCAAGAAATTGGTAAGACATATACAAGTGTTGTCTCGCAGTAAAATTTTAATAATTTGTTGAGTTTTAATATTCTGTTTTGTTAAAAAAAAAGTTCTCTTTTTAATTAACTTTTTTTTTTGGGTAAATTTGACGTTTTTTTTTACATAAATTTTGTTGTTCAAAAAAATTAAAAAACTAAAGTGACAAATTAGGAGTATCAAAGGGTTAACTTGGGTGATACAGAAATATTTATAAAATTTTGAATCCTTAAAGTTATTAGGGCAAGACTACAGTAAGACCCTCTTAGAAACCCTTATCTATAAGAACCTTTTTTTTTTTTTTGGAGCTATTGGATATAATCTAATGGTTTACAACACTCAACTCTACCAAATAAAAGTAGGGTTTCCTGCATATAATAAAAATAAAAATAAAATTAAAAATAAAAAAAACTAAAAACAAAACCAAAAAAACTCCAGCAACTGGCCTCCACGCACGACGGAATCCGATGTAGGATGCAACCACTGTGTTTGGGAGCCTCGCTACACCGACCACCACGACTCCATCCGTAGTGACTCATGATCTCCGTGCGATAAAGGAACTGAAAGATTAAGACTAAAACTTCAAAGAAATACATTTTTGGAGGAACTGATTTGGGCTTTTCGCGACTAGGCGCTTTGGGAGCGAACTTAACCTGTAGAAAGAGAGAGAAACTGAGATCTAAGAAGGAAATTGTAAGAGTGGAGAGGTTGTTAGTTGTTTAAAGACAATGATGAATATGCAGAGAGCGAAACAAGTGAGAGAGAGAAAAAAATGGCGTGGTGTGCAGCTCAGACGTTCAACATGCCGATGGCAGAGATGAGCACACTTTGCACCCGTTAGCTATAGCGAGCGTGGGCTGTGCACCTCCTTCGCCGGCTCAACCCTCTGGCGATCCTCTTCCTCCAAGAGCTCTACGCCCTTTGCTTGCGTGGGCATTTCCATCGATTCTCGTGAGTTTCCTCCTCTATTTTCCTTCTCATTTTCTTCTGAGAAAATCATCCCGCTAAACATTTTTCTATAGCTGCTGATATGCAACTTAACCTCCATTTTCCTTCTGATTTTCTCCAAGAAGAGTAGGTGACTAGTTTTTCTCCATAGATTTTTTGTTTAAAGACGATAAGGAGTCCGCCTGTGACCTCCATGACCTCCGCCTCCCCTCATGAAGTTCTAAGGACGGTGGTCGAACTAGGGTCGTCGGTGACTTCTCTCGATGGTAGAGGAGATGCTAGCAGAGTTTTTTTCTTTTTTTGTCTGATTTTTTGGGTTTCAAGAATCTTGTGTTGCAGTTCATTTTATTATGTGAGCTTATCTTTCTTTTTCACCTTCGGATACAGATCTAATGGCTATAAAAGAGTCTTATTGATGAGAACAAATTAAGAGTCTTATCACAGAAATTCCCTTAGGCCCATTCCCTTAGGGAATATAATAATAGTTTTGGAAATTTTATTAAGGGGATGGGGTCTGTTATAATCACCCAAAAAATAAAATTTACATATTTGAATAGATAGATTCAAAAAATCATCAGATATGTGTAGTGATGGAATTAATTTTGGAATTTTTTTTTAATTTAGTGTGACATTGTTTTCAACTTTTCACGTTAATATATATATAAAGATATATGAATGTCTTATCAATAAGGCGCTCACTACAACAAATTTAAAATTATACGACTTTTATTTAACGATCGTTTCACAAAAACTGTCATGATAAGGAAAAAAAAAGGCCGCGAGTTATGCCCGCGAAGACGAAAACAATCATGGTATTGGCGGGAGCTACCACGACTGTTTTTAAAAAACTGTCGTGTAAGATTAAACTTTTTACGATGGTTTTTATAAAAACCATCGTGGAAGGTATATTTTAATACCTTTATTTTACGACGGTTTTTATAAAAACTGTTGTGGAAGGCATATATGTTTGAAATTTGGACGGGAAACTAAAAATTTCAAATCTCGGGGCCTTCTACGACGGTTTTTGTAAAAACCGTTGTGGAAGGCCTTTCACGATGGTTTTTACTAAAAACTATCGTGAAAGGAACCGAGGCTTCTACGATAGTTTTTAGTAAAAACCGTCAAGAAATGTTCCACATGTTTGAAATTTTTAGTAGTCGCTAAAATTTAATCTTTTACGAAGGTTAAATTTGGGTGGGAAACTAAAAATTTCAAACCTCGGGGCCTTTCACAACGGTTTTTGTAAAAACCATTGTGGAAGGCCTTTCACGACGGTTTTTACTAAAAACTGTTGTGGAAGGTTACTAAAAACCGTCATGGAAGGTTACTAAAAACTGTCATAAAAGGTAGCCTTCCACGACGGTTTTTAGTAAAAACCATCGTGAAATGTTCTACATGTTTGAAATTTTTAGTAGTCGTCAAAATTTAATCTTTCACGAAGGTTAAATTTGGGCGGGAAACTAAAAAATTCAAACCTCGGGACCTTTCAGGACGGTTTTTATAAAAACCATCATGGAAGGTTTTGCATATTTGAAATTTTTAGTAACTCGTCAAAAATTAATCTTTCACAAAGGTTAAATTTGACGGGATACTAAAAATTTCAAACCTTGGGACATTCCACGACGGTTTTTATAAAAACCGTTGTGAAAGGTACCGAGGTTTCCACGACTGTTTTTAGTAAAAACCATCGTAAAATGTTCCGCATGTTTGAAATTTTTAGTATCCCTCCAAAATTTATCCCCTGCCAACGACATGGCTTTCCCTATTTATTCAAAATTTCTCTAAATCAAAACCACTAACTCTCAAACCCCTTTCTCTCTCTAACTCCTCTCCCACGACCTAGCCACCAACGAACCTAACCCCCATGGCATTCCACCAACTTTGACATTCCTCTATCACTCTCTCCATGACCTACCTAACAAACCCGATGCCATTCGCCACCGTTCATCCTCATCCCTTGACATTCTACTGACTCCACCATCGTTCGACTCGTCCTTTGTCGTTTCACCAACTCAATCGCCTTTGGTAAATTTTAAATCATTACTTTTAGTTTTAGTATTATTGTTAGTTCTAAACTTAGCATTATTTGGTTATTTTAGTGTTATTTACCTTTAGTTTTAGTTTTAATATTAGTTATATTAATTTGTTTTTTGCCATTTAGTATGTGTTACTTGTATTTGGTATTTGAAAGAACTTTGAACAACATTTAGCATTTTGGTGTAAGAATAGGTTACTTTTTATGTGTTTGTGATGCCTAAGTATTATTGTGATACCCACCATATGTTTGGAGATTTTTGGAGATTTTTTTTAAGGGAATACAAATTTTTCACGACGGTTTATCAAAAAACCATCGTGAAAAATTACTATATTACAACCCCTTCCTGTGTTAATTTTTGTATTATACGACGGAAAAAAACATCATGAAAACTCCATGTCATACCACGGTTGATGTTTTCACGACGATTTTTTAACCGTCGTAAAATTTTTTCACGACGGTTATAAACCGTTGTGGAATCCACAATTTGTAGTAGTGGCTATTGGTCTTATTGATAAGACCCATTTTTCAAGGCATTGGATTTAATCTAATGATTTAAAACATTCAATTCTACTTAATAATAATAGGTCTTTCCGTACATAATCAAAATCAAAATTAAAATTAAAACTAAAATTAAAAAATAATAAATCAACAGATGAAAAAAACAAACAAAGTAATGAAAAACCCATGGAGGAGGCTTTTTCATCAACGATGAGGTCCTATTTCAGCGGCGGGGTGGCGACGGCTTGATTCTAGACCACGGGTCATGGTTGGGGACAAAATTGCGATGGTGGTGTCACAATGGAGCTTCACCTCCATCTCAATGAGATCTAGCAGCAATCTTTTTTTTTCTCCTTGCTGGCAGTGCATCGATGAAGCTCTTCCATGCACACTGGGTTGCAAACAAAGTCATTGGCATCGTGGACTGCCACAATTCGCACCTCCATCAAAATTTTCAAAAAAAAAAAAAGACAAAGAAAGAAACAAAGGCAAGCAACAATGGAGTGACTTTCAGTGATGTAGCAACAGGTGCGACAACACAAGACTTACGACGGCTGGCGACAGAAAACGGGCAGTGCGAACAGAACACTATGAAAAATTTGGGTTTTTTTTTTAGTTCTTAGTTTTTTTTAAGAAAAATTTGGTGTGCTTGAACTCATTAAACTTATAGCGAGCTCATTTGTTTTTGACCATTAGATTAAAATCTAATAGACAAAAACATCATCAACATCCATCGGCCATGGAAGCCGGGCATAGTCAAACCACCATTGATCGCCCATGTCTTTGTCCCTCCCCATCATAGCCCTATCCTCGTCACACCCAACCCTATCGCAGCCCTTTTCTTGTTGCAACCTTTTCCCCATCACATGCAAAGATTTTTATTACTAATGCAAAAGAGGAGAAGAAAGGTCTCTACTCTTTTTCTTTCCTTTTTTGTGAAAAAAACTCCAAATTGAACCAATGAGACCCCAAACTATACCTAAATTAATCCTCCCTCAAATCTAAATTAAATAAACAAAATCTAAATCAATCCTCTTCAATCACTGATCAAAACACAAAATCATTCAAACTATATCCTAAGTTCAAAAACAAGATTGAAAATCATTCAGTCATTTTTTCTTAAATCCGCTTTTTTTTCATCTTCCTCTTTTCTGCCTCCACCTATATCCATGGCCATTTGTTCTCGGGGTATTTGGTCACCATTTGAGGAAAAAGATTTGGGAAATCAATTTCTTTTTTGAAGGATAGGGTTTTGTTTTTTTTGTTTTTTGTTTTTTAGTTTTTGTTGATTTTAATAATATTATTTAGTTTTATTTTATTAGTTTTTATATTTTTATTTTAATTTTTTTTGCAAAAATATTAGTCATTTTACAAAAATTTGTTAGACATGTATGCCCTAAGGAGTAAAAATGTAATGAGTTTTTGAAGACATTTTTATCAATAAAGAATTCATTTATTATTCATATACCAAATCTTGTCCTCTTTACGTTCATATTTGTTGAATGTATGATAAGCAAACAATAGTCTGAGACTGTCGGTCTAAACCTTTAAGAATTATGCATATGATGGACAGATTATGCAGAAGACATGATTCTTAAGGTAACGGTCTAAATCATAAGATCCGCAATCGAGGGAATAAAGTTGGGCTCTTTATTCATGTAAAGATTGTTATGTTGTCTACATCCCTATTGGGAGTGGTTTGTCTTGACCATCGGAGGTGGACTCCGTGAATAGAAACATTGGCACGTTGTCATAGGTGACGATGTGTTGGATCGGGACATAAAGTGAATTGATTTGGATTAATAATTCTGTCTTGGCAAATCGATTCACTTTAGACAATCATTTGTATTACATCTTAATCCTGAGATGACTAGTGGGCCCGTTGTCTTGACTTGTGTCTTTTGATGTACCAAAGGGTGACACCCACATCTCAATAGTGGTATGCATGCCGGTACGTTGGAGGCATGACTCTTGATGAC